>KQ991059.1:35842-110614 GCA_001598015.1 Dorcoceras hygrometricum | reverse complement strand
CGGAATTGTGATTCCGGAGCCACAATGGTTGTGGGCCCACGGCTAGCTGTATCCCTGAACCATTGAGGGTCACACAAGTACTGGATTCGAGATTCCCGCACGGATACTGAGCTCAATATGTTGAGCATAGGAAGAGGATTTTGGGGAGTGCGACTTCCTAAAAGTCAACATGGGTCAAATCGTGATTTCCCGCTGTTGAGGGGCAAAACGGTCATTTTGCACTGGGGTTCTGAAAAATGGTTTTTCAGATCATAGTATTCAGTTTTGGAAACTGAGTCGATTGGTCCAATCTGATCGGCGATCGGAGTTACGATGAAGTCACGGTGATAGGGATGAACCGAATGTTCATCCGTTGGACCCGGGCCCGTTGGGCCGGTCCAAGTCTATTGCTTGTCTACTTAATGTAGAATTATGAGGCTTTGATCATAAAATTAATCACAACTCTTAACCCTAACCCTAGATCTAAGTGGCGCCTCACTCCTCTCCTCAAAAGCCGCCGCCGCCGCCGCCGCCTCGCTTCGCCGGAATTTGTTCCGGCCAACTTGACGAGGAGAATCCGTCCGTGCCGATCTCCTCAGGCCTTCTAGTGCAGGCTGACGAAGGAGTCTTCCTTCCGATCGTGGACCTGATTGACATAATATACCGCCGCCTACCGTGAAGTGCCGGTTTCCTCGCGAACCTGGTCGGAGCCAGGCACGAGTTGCCAGCAAGGTAATCAACAAAACACCCTATGAATGGTTCATAGTTTGCATGTTTATGAATTGTATTGATCGTATCCCGGCCCAATTTTAGTTCTTCCGTTGCCTCGCCGGGAGGCGTGATCCGGATCCACCATGGTTCCCCAACATCCAGCGCTCTGGATTCCTGCAGAACCTGCATAAAATCCCTTGTTGGACCAGCTCGGGCGTCCCCTTGCCGTTCCAACTTAGATGTTCTTTGCTCGACCAGCTTGGGCGTCCCCTCACTATTCCAGCTCGAACATCTCCCTGTTTCTTCAGTTAAGTGCACTGCAAATTTCACAAAAGCCGTTAGTCAAATAATAGCAGATTTTGTGTGAATCAAAACTTAGATTCTGATCTGTATAACCAGATCCAACAATGTCCCCCTTTTTGATTTACACAGAATCTGGATAAACATATTCATGTATGTTCATGTTCAAAAGTATTTCTCCCCCTTTTTGTGGGAATCAAAAAGGTTTCGAAATCAAGTCTCCCCTTAAAGTTTAAAACAAACTCTCCCTAAACAGAGCATGGGGTTATTTTATTTTGAAAACGAAAGCATTTTTCTATGGACGACACTTTGTAAAAGCAAGTGCATGAGATTTTGAAGACAATGTTTATGCTACTCAAAGGTTCTCATTTATTTGGACCAGAGGAGCAATAGAAGATTCAATTTACAGATCTATTCCATTTCTCTCTAAGGCTTAGCCTCGCTTAGCCCTAGAGATCTTGGCATCCACTGACCTCGTAAATCTATCAGCTCGTCAGAAGAGATGTTGCCGCTCTTTCCTTTTGAGAAATTACTCTGCAATTCAATAGACATTCCTCCCCTTATCCATATGAAATGATTTTGGAAAATCTTAAAATTTTGTAGTATAGACAGGCTTTCGAACGACTATCAGAGCAGACATAAATTTTAAAATCGTTTAAAAAATTTTTCGAAAAGAAATATACTCATTCAAGAACAACCAGCTCTGACCAATTGTTAGGATCGAATTTTGGGAGGTGTTCATGAGCTCTGCCACAGCTCATGTAGGCTCTCACGGCCGAAACACCAACCCTATAAGTTACATGCATTTAAAAATGTTGGAATGGAAAAACCAGCACGCAACTAAAACCTGATCACATAAATATAGAACCATCTCAGCGCTAGACCAGCGCAGTGCATGAGCCTGATTTTGACTGGTGACTTCAACCAGCTCATTGAAAGAACAGGTGATCTGGTATAGTAAATCCTTGAGCTGCAATAGCTCAGTGTTCTTGAATTAAAGTGCACAGAGATACAGATTGAGTAATTAAATTAAATCATGCGGAAATAACTCAAACTGAACTCTTATATTTGAAAGCTTCTTTAAACAGTTTTTATGCGTAGTAAAAAAACATGCAATGCGTATGTATGAATGCTGAAAGCAGTAAAGGAAATACACTGAGGTTTGTTTATGGAAGTTCAGAGCAAACTCTCCTACATCTTCCCTTCTTCCACAATCGGGAGGGATTCCACTAGAAGGCTTTGATTACAGCGACCCTTCTGTGAAACCCACTCCTACCACCCACAGCCACAAGAACTCTTAGAAACACCACTGCACACTAATCCCGCAAGCTGTGTGTCTATCAAATCTTCTTAACGCCAAAGTGAGAAAGGCTACACACACTTCTTTAACGTCTCAGTGCGAAAGACAACTAGACTTGTTTAACGTCTCTTTCCAAAGATACTATTGTACTTTGCGTCCTTCGTCATTATATGCTTCTGCATGCTTTTTGGATTTTAGCATGCGAGCACTGTTCTGAGAAGACAACACAGTAAATCGAATTGAACACTAAAAAGTAGTCTGGGTAAAGTCTTGGGTTCAAATCGCTTTGCTTGTTGTTTTGTCCAATTCTGATCTTGAACTCTTCTTCTGCTTGCTGAGTTGGTTTGACCTTAACCATCTTGGTTCTTTGCACCAGCTCGTAGATTTGATGACATCTGTTGTTGTGCTATCCGAGCTGGTCTGACCTTAACCATCTTGCCAGCTTTTCTCCGTTCTGATTTGCACTGAGCTGGTCTTATCTCCGAGCTGGTTGCTTTATCGAGTTTTTCAACGCTCTCTTATTCTCCTCTTGTTTGCAATCACTCTTGATCTGATCTGCACTTCATCGCATCCCACTGCACTTGAACTCTGCTCTTCTAACTCATCAAGATGGTGGACCAGCTTGATGCTTCCAGCGCTCTGCATTCCTGCAGAACCTGCATAACATCCCTTGTTGGACCAGCTCGGGCGTCCCCTTGCCGTTCCAACTTAGATGTTCTTTGCTCGACCAGTTTGGAAGTCCCCTCACTGTTCCAGCTTTAACATCTCCCTGTTTCTTCGGTCAAGTGCACTTCACATTTCACAAAAGCCGTTAGTCAAATAATAGCAGATTTTGTGTGAATCAAAACTTAGATTCTGATCTGTATAACCAGATCCAACAAGAGAGGAGCTCAATATGCCATGTGTGTATGTGATGCAAACCAACATATACCGCGTACAATAATCGCAAGGAAAAGCAGCATGGCAAAAACAAGGATAGCCTAATCAAAACAGCTTCAGATTCAAGCGCATGCAGAAACATAACTGCTCTCAATCACATGCACAACAACATACGTCCTGACAGCGCGGCTACATAGCTCATGCATAAAAGCTCCAGCAACTTAGCACATAACAACACAGGCACAACATGCAGGGCAGAACAGCTCAGGAAAAACATGCGACGCTAAACATAGCACAAAGCTCATAGATACGAGGCCTATAGCCACCACAAACAGAGAGCGCGGCTACACAGCCCGCGCATAACAACTATAGCTTGCATAATACAACTCAACACATGCATAGAAAGTTATAGCAGGGCCACAACAGGCCTAACAGGGTCCAGCAACTTACCTCAACGCAGCACACACATAACCATGCTATGGGCACAGATACACAGCCACCCTATGTGCTAATAATTAACATCAAAGCTGTAACTATAAGCTCAGACTCGTACCTCATGTAGATCTTGGTCAATACTTCAGCACCACTCATAGCTGGCAGCAAGTCAAACCTCCTGCACCGCTCGACCAACTGCCCAGCGCCAGTAGCTCTCGACAACCACAAGGGAGGTTCTAATCTGAACCGAAGCTCAAACCTAGCCGAAAATTACGAACCCATCTCACGAAGCTTCACAACGTTCTGCTTCGCCCGGCCTCCTCCCGAATCCAAATTGGTATGGAAATGTCGGCCTTGAAGAGGGGTTTCCAACCGTTGTACCCTATCTCCAAATGGGCATGCCAAACTCCGACGATTTGGAATTTACTCTATCGGGTGATCAGTCATTAGGACTAGGGAAATATCTACGGGAGCTTCCTGGAGACGCTAAGGAAGGTGCGATCTAAAAAAGTAACTAAGTATGGGTCAACGAGGGCTATTTATACGTATTCTCAAAAGATCACGACTACATTTCCCTCAGACCAGCTTAGACCTCCTCGCTCAAACCAACACAGGCAAAACAGCTCAGCATACACACCAGCTCTCGCTCTCAGCTGTCTAGCTTACATACGTGGTTCAGCTCACACGTACCAAACAGATTACGCACCACACTCAACTGTGAGGATTGAGAAATTCGAATTTGGAGTTTTCAGATTTTAGAATTTCGAATTTTTGGTGAAATCTGATTCCCTGGCGTTTAGAAGTAAAACGCTGTCGTTTCGTGAAATCAGGTGTAGCGCATTTCAGACATCTACTGTAGCGAGTGTATAATGCGTCGTCGTTTTGCTATTCAGTATAGCGCTTGAAGAGGTATCTGCTGGCAGCAAGTGCGCGGGTGCGAGAATTAACGAGAACGCGACACGTGTTGGTCAACCTTTTTGTGTTGACTGCTGATGTAGAAGCGCTATCAGCTATTGCGTTTGTGAGGAATGGATTTAGTCGGGCGACCAGCTGTTGGTTTGAGTGACCAGCTGCTGATGGTGAGGTGACGTCATTTTGATAAGTTAAAACATAGCGTTTTGGGTATAACGATTTTGTTCAGCTGTTGGCAGCGAAGGTGACGTGTCCCTTACGTCATCGTTTGAATTGTTTAGCGTGACCAGCTGTAGGTTGTTTTGAAAGGAATCTGTTGTCAGCTGTTGGAACGCTGCGGCGTCGTTTTGATTAGTTGATGCGGCGTCGTTTTGATGTTCCTTTGTGAATGCAACGTCTGATGGTTGCTGCTGGTTTCCTTGAGAGGAAAAGCTGATTTCTGTTGTAAGATTCCTACTGTAGCAACGTCTGATTATTTTAGAACAGTAGTTGTTGGATTTGAGAGATATATATAGATAAGTGTTGATCAACACTTATATTTATTTAGAGCCCGATATTTCTTATCTTAATATTCAAATCCTCGTTTGGCTACTGTTCACCGTAATTCTTTTCCCGTCGATTGCCGCCGTTCTCCGCCATTGTTTTGAGCGACTTTGGTGGCGCTGGATTCCTTGTGAGTTGCTCTTCTGATTGTTACCCAGTTGAGGCTGTAGAACGACCTTGGAGAGGATCGCGAAGTTGCTGGTTTCTTCGTACAGTGGAACTCGATAGTTCTTCCGCTAGTTTCAGCTTCTGGGTAAGGATTTCCAGCCATTCTAAGCTTAGTATTAGTTGCTAGTTCTTTGCTTAGAAGTAGAACCGGAGTTAGGTTCTTGGCCGTAGGATATATTGTTGAGAAGTTCGGATTTGAAATAGACCTGAGTTAATTATTGAGTTTCCTTAACAGATTTGAGGTTCTAGGTTCATCCTACCGTGATCGCCGTAGCAGAAGGAAGCTGACTTGCTTCAGTTGTTTGTGCCGTGCCTTTGAAAATCTGTTGAGGTAGAATTCAACCGTTGAAGGTACGAATTGAGCAGATTTAACAGCTTTGAGCGTAGACATGGCTGTGATTGATGTTATGAATTCTGCTGATGTGATTCTGTGATTTACGTGACTCAGTTTGTTGAATTGTTTGAGTTGTACATTATGCTGTCATGTATTGAACTTTATTCATTGTGAATTGAATATTGATTGGAATACATGCATACATCTTGAGCCTGATTGACAGATTGATTTATGACCTGATTGATAGCCACGTTGTGACTGGCCGACAGATGTGCCGTGCCTGAAAAGTCCACCGCTATCATCGGAGTGGTAGACTACGGGATTCGAGTGTCTACCACCGAGCTGTGATGGGCTGACGGGCTCTGAATATCATGGACCGATGATTTCCCCGGTTGATAAACCGTGCGGGTATAGAGGCTGATTATGATGATTTGCCAGTTGATACACTGGTCTAGCTATCCGATCCTTGATAGCCCTCATGCATTTCATGGCATTGATTATAGTATGTTGCATGATTAGCTGTTTTGATAGCTCTTCGTACTGAGGCTTCACCTCGTATTTCTTTTCCTGCTTTTGTGTTGTTTGGGTCTGTGTTACCCATTTGCAGGATCTTCAGGTAACCAAGCTGGACCGAGTGGAGTGCCAGCTGGTCGATCCCCGTTTCCTTGAGTCCCAGTTTATTTTATGATATGTATTGAACCGGGGCATACCCCGTGTTTTATTGTATTGGGGATATGTACTTGATTTGAGATTTGATGTTACCTGTTTTATATGAGTTTGAGTCAACTCGTATTTTGATTATGAATATTTTGAATGATGATTTTGAGCTCAGGCCTTCGAAAAATTTTTATGCTCGATTTTACGCTTCCGTGATTATGTGCTTGATTGTGCTATATTCTCTGTTTATTAGCACGCCTGACATTTTTGGTATCAAGCTTAAACTGGGATAAGCTCGATTTCCTTTGATCACACTCGAGTCTAGGCACAGATTTTTTATTTGATTTTGAGTGACTCTATGACTTATGTGATCTTTTATCTGTCTATGTGATATATCTGCTCTGAGATCTTACCTCTAGACTTATTTAGATGCCGCCGAGGAGAGGAAGAGGTAGGACGATTAGACGTACGAAGGAGGAGTCTAGGGCAGGTAGCGATGATGATGTTCATCAGGTTGAGAACGTTACTATACAGATAGGCGAGATGGAGTTGGTTTTAGCTAGGTTTCAATGGACGAACCCTCTGACGTTTTCTGCAGCCTAGGGTGGTGCGATGGCTGTGGCTTGGTTAGTTCAGATGGAGGAGTTGTTCGATACTATGGAGTACGCTCCTGAGAAGAGACTGAAGCTGGTGGTGTTGCAGCTGAGAGACAACGCACAGCACTGGTGGAGAGATACTTCTCGTATCCTTCGTGATAGTGGGACTGTGATCACTTGTGAGAGCTTCTGTGAGGCATTCCGACAGGAGTATACCCCCGAATCCTTCTATAACATTCGCGAGCGAGAGTTCGACAACCTGAAGCAGGGTCACTTGCGAGTGGCTGAGTATGCCCGACAGTTTTCTGCTCTTTTGATCTATCAGTATGATCTGAATATGAGGCAGCGACGTTGTATTGAATTGCTCAAGGACTTTAACTGTGAGATTCAGTATCAGCCTAGGCGGATGAACTCAATATAAGATGCTTTGATTTGGAAGACCCAGCCTGTGATGCTTTCGTTTTTGAGTGTTGCAAAGGTCTACGAGCAGTTGAGTACTTCTGGTTGGTGATTTCAGCCGGGTAATCAGTACTTTACGGTTTCTTCGATCCAAGTAGAACCGCAGATTGTGAGTGACATCAGGGAGGCGCAGAGGACTGATCCATATGTTCATGAGTTGAAGATTAAAGCCCGAAGTGGTCAGTCTGATGATTTCTCTGTTACTTCTGATGTATGTCTGAGATTTAGGGGAAGATTAGTGGTTCCGAACTTAATCGATTTGAAAGAGATCATTCTGAACGATGTGCATTGTAGCCGGTATAGTGTGCATCCGGGCGGGAGGAAGACGTACCATGCCTTTAAATCTCACTACTGGTGGGAAGGCATGAAGAGCGACATCTCGTGTTGTTGCTAGATGTTTGAATTGCAAGCAGGTCAAGGCTGAGAGGATGAGACCTGGTGGATTGATACAGAGTTTGGAGGTGCCCAATGGAATTGGGAGCACATCACCATGGATTTTGGGACCCATCTACCTCGATCGAGTAGGGGACGCGATGCGATTTGGGTGGTGATTGATAGACTCTCGAAGTCATCCCATTTCATTCCCTATGATGTGAGGTGTTCGATGAAGAAAATTGGCGAAATTGTACATCGACCATGTGGTTAGAATGCATGTAGTTCCTATTTCGATAGTGTCTGAAAGAGATCCGAGGTTCACTTCTCATTTTTGGTAAGAGTCTGCAAGCAGCTATGGGTTGGAGATTGGCTATGAGTACAGCCTATCACCCACAGACAGATGGTCAGTCTGAGCGGACCATTCAGACATTAGTAGGATATGCTGCATGAAAGTTGTGATGGATTTCAGTGGTCTTGAATTTGTGCAGCATATGAAATATCAGATCGATTTGATTCGGAGTAGAATGGAAGCTGCTCAAGATCGTTTTTCTAGATATGCTAATAGAAGACGCAGACCTTTGGAGTTTGAGGTTGGCGATCGAGTATTTATCAAAGTTTCTCCTTTCAAGAGCGTGATGCGTTTTACATTTAAAGGCAAATTGGCTCCTAGATTCGTTGGTCCTTTTGAGATTGTTGAATGGATTGGACAGTTGGCTTATAGATTGAGGCTACCCGATGATGTTTTTCATGTGTCGATGTTGAGAAAATATGAGTCAGATCCTTCCCATGTTTTGATAACCGACGAAGTTGAGCTGCATTCTAAGTTGAGCTATGTACAATATCCAGTGCAGATTCTGGATAGGAAGGAGAAGCAGCTGAGGAACAAAGTGATTCCGTTGGTGATGGTCCAATGGAGTAAGCATGGCCGAGAAGAAGCTACCTGGGAGGCTGAGGAGAAGATTAGACAAGAGTGGCCTCATCTATTTTAGCACTGATAGTGCGAATTCCAGGTAATTTCTAAAGCTTTGATTTGAGCTTGTTTAGTTGTTGGTGATTCATTTGATTATTTGATTGTTTCTGCCCGTGAGTTTGCCTTATATTTTGAGGACGAAATCCCTTAAGGTGGGGAGAATATGAGGATTGAGAATTTCGAATTTGGATTTTTCAGATTTTAGAATTTCGAATTTTTGGTGAAATCTGATTCCCTGGCGTTTAGAAGTAAAATGATGTCGTTTCGTGAAATCAGGTGTAGCGCATTTCAGACATCTATAATTCATCATCGTTTTGCTATTCAGTAGTAGCGCTTGAAGAGGTATCTGATGGCAGCAAGTGCGCGGGTACAAGGATTAACGAGAACGCGACACATGTTGGTCAATCTTTTTGTGTTGACTACTGATGTAGAAGCGCTATCAGCTGTTGCGTTTGTGAGGAATGGATTTAGTCGGGCGACCAGCTGTTGGTTTGAGTGACCAGCTGCTGATGGTGAGGCGACGTCGTTTTGATAAGTTAAAACGCAGAGTTTTGGGTATAACGCTTTTGTTCAGCTGTTGGCAGCGAAGGTGACGTGTCCCTTACGTCATCGTTTGAATTGTTTAGCGTGACCAGCTGTTGGTTGTTTCGAAAGGAATCTATTGTCAGCTGTTGGAATGCTGTGGCGTCATTTTTATGTTCCTTTGTGAATGCAACGTCTGATGGTTGCTGCTGGTTTCGTTGAGAGGAAAATCTGATTTCTGTTGTAAGATTCCTACTGTAGCAAAGCCTGATTATTTTAGAACAGCAACTGTTGGATTTGAGAGATATATATAGATAAGTGTTGATCGACACTTAGATTTATTTAGAGCCCTATATTTCTTATCTCCATATTCAAATTGTCATTTGGCTACTGGTCACCGCAACTCTTTTCTTGTCGATTGCCGCGGTTCTCCGCCGTTGTTTTGAGCGATTTTGGTGGCGCTGGATTCCTTGTGAGTTGCTCTTCTGATTGTTACCTAGTTGAGGTTGTAGAACGACCTTGGAGAGGATCGCGAAGTTGCTGGTTTCTTCGTACAGTGGAACTCGATGGTTCTTCCGCTAGTTTTAGCTTCTGGGTAAGGATTTCCTGCCATTCTAAGCTTAGTATTAGCTGCTAGTTCTTTGCTTAGAAGTAGAACCGGAGTTAGGTTCTTGGCCGTAGGATATATCGTTGACAAGTTCAGATTTGAACTAGACCTGAGTTAATTATTGAGTTTCCTTAACAAATTTGAGGTTCTAGGTGCATCCTACCGTGATCGCCGTAACAGAAGGAAGCTGACTTGCTTCAGTTGTTTGTGCCATGACTTTGAAAATCTGTTGAGGTAAAATTCAGCCGTTGAAGGTACGAATCGAGAAAATTTAACAACTTTGAGCGTAGATATGGCTGTGATTGATGTTATGAATTCTGCTGATGTGATTCTGTGATTTACGTGACTCAGTTTGTTGAATTGTTTGAGTTGTACATTCTACTGTCATGTATTGAACTGTATGCATTATGAATTGAATATCGATTGGCATACATGCATACATCTTAAGCCTGATTAACAGATTGATTGATGGTCTGATTGATAGCCACGTTGTGACTGGCCGGCAGATGTGTCGTGTCTGAAAAGTCCAACGCTATCATCGAAGTGGTGACTAACGGATTCGAGTGTCGACCACCGAGCTGTGATGGGCTGACGGACTCTGAAGATCACGGACCTATGATTTCCCTGATTGATACACCGTGCGGGTATAGAGGCTGATTATGATTATTTCCAATTGATACACTTGTCTAGCTATCCGATCCTTGATAGCCCTCATGCATTTCATGGCATTGATTATAGTATGTTGCATGATTAGCTGTTTTGATAGCTCTTCATATTTAGGCTTGACCTCGTATTTCTTTTCCTGCTTTTGTGTTGTTTGGGTCTGTCTTACCCATTTGCAGGATCTTTAGGTAACCAAGCTGGACCGAGTGGAGTGCCAGCTGGTCGATCCCCGTTTCCTTGAGTCCCAGTTTATTTTATGATATTTATTGAACCGGGGGATGCCCCATGTTTTATTGTATTGGGGATCTGTACTTGATTTGAGATTTGATGTTACCTGTTTTATATGAGTTTGAGTCAACTCGTATTTTGATTATGAATATTTTGAATGATGATTTTGAGTTCAGGCCCAAATGATTTCGAAAAATTTTTAAGCCCGATTTTATGCTTCCGTGATTATGTGTTTGATTGTGCTTTATTCTCTGTTTATTAGCACAGGGCCTGACACAGCTCTCACTCAAAACTGTCCGCACAATATTTTGCACTAAAAACAGTAGAACAGGTCATGCTAGCTCAGCACCGGGTAGACCGCACAGTACCACCCTACAGTTTACACCAACTCCGGTCAAATCGCATCCATGTACTTCAGCTCTGGATGCTTAATCCAGCTTACAACAACCCAAATACAGTCCATGATTCTCTCAGTTTGCAACACCTAAGCCTAGAACAGTTCACAGCATCCTCAGCAGCACAGCTCGCAGTAACAGTCCAAATCACGTACTGGACAGCTCGCGCGTACTGGATAACTCTCTCCAAAGCTGAAACTCTCAACAGCTCTCGTTCAGTCTGCGAACTACGACCCGCTCTTTCCCTAAGCTGAAGTCCAACTTAGCACTGGTCCACACAGTACACTGCTACCAGCTAACATCTAAGCTTCTATCTATAAACAGCTTGCTACTGCCAACCCAGCTCCCAATCTCCAGAACAGCACAGAGCATTCAGCTCAGTCTATGATATCCAGAATAGCTTGCGCTACCACAGCTAAGCTCACGCCGACCAGCTCAGGTCGCGCATATCCACAACAGCTCACAGTCCTCAGGCCAGCGCCTACTGTTCATCTCGGATTACACTAGCATCTCTGTCTACAATTTGCACTACTCATATTGGGATGCTCATCAACAGCATACGACGCCCAAAGCTATCTGCTAATCTCATAGATCACATCGCATTAACCTGGACCAGCTCACGATCCCAGAACATATCACGCTTGCTGTTCTTGCTACACAGTACTCCTAATATGCTGAAAGCTCACAAACTCAGCACCGTCCATTCCTACCAGCTTATGCTACCAAACGTCGAACCTCTAATCTGATCCGTACCTAAAATCAGCAAAGGCCACTCAACAACTTCCTCTATGAGCTTAGCACCAACCAGCTCGTGTCTGAGCTGTTCCCTATTAACAGATGGTCCCTAAGCTGATCTATACAGAATAGTTAGCCACAAATCGGGTGGATTAGACCGATAATTATCTCGGTTAATTACGGTTCTCACACTACTAATAATTACTTTCCACAAACCACTTCAATCCCTCAAAATATTTTCTTTTCTTCCATGCTTTAACATTTCGTAAAAATTTTATGATTCGTGTACGTTATAAAATATGCGGTTTAAAAGGTTTAGCCCCTCAATATATATTTAGTTTTTATTTAAAAATTAACATATCCATATACGTAAATGAAACGAACCGTACTCTAGAAATTTTAATTTTTTTAAAATCATGTGCGGAATAAATAAACTAAAAACTATAACTCGTTTCCTTTAACATTTTCTCAACATCATTTTATAACATGAATAAAACCAATACCTCGAAAACGTTAAATCATCAATGTTGTTTACAAATCAGAGTATGAAACTGTTGCGGAAATGGAACATGTAAATAAAATATCTGAAAAGTGTATCATAACGTGAATAAAGACATCATAGTGGTCACGTGGTACTGCTGCAACAGACGCTCAGAGGTCCTCACCGCCAGTCAGGTTAAAATCCGCAGAGTCATCACCTGCATCATTTAAACCAAGTGAGCCTAGAGGCTCAGCATGCTCTATCTTTTAAATAACAAAGTAAATATAATAAAATCACATACAAGCACATACGTGATATAAAATACGTTAAATCATGCATGCATGATGGTCTTAAAACATGGTTTGTAACATATCATAACGTATCATAATCATATAGCATACATAAGGCATGACGTAACGTAACATAAAAACGTATGAGTTGTATCAGTGAAATGTGAGCGGGCGTATGACTGATCAATCGAAAGAACCAACGTACGTGGCGTTCCGGTTCACCAGGCCTTACCTCGGGATCCCAAGCACCTCCTATGCTACTTCACCATGTCGTGATCAAATGGATCCATAGGTTCGTAAAACATTAAAACAGGAGATCCCCGGGCCCGTCTACCCGGCTAGCTCCTATCATGAAATTTTGCCACAAGTCACTTCAATCCCTCGGGTTTTTCTCAAAAAAAGTACATGCCTTAAACATTTCATAAAATCCCATGATGCGTGCATTTCTTAAAATCATGCAGTGTAAAATCTTAGCCCGTCAATATATATTTTATTCTTTCCTTTAAAACATTAACATACATAGAATACTATATATATATATAATTAAATATATATTCACGGGCTTCTAAATTTTTACTCCGATCAAGGACTGGTTCAGGTGCCTGGTCTACTACAACTAAGCCCAAAAAGAACCTAGACTTAACTTAAAATTGAGACTTAGCCTAATACATGACTTGGTCCAAAACATTAAAATTAACCTTTAAAATTTCTAAAATACCCCATCCTTTACTAAAATCAACTATTTAAAAAATTTTGGCCAAATAAAGACCCATTGACTAATTTTGACTAAATAAAATCTCAAAGGCCAAATTTTTTATTTTAAAACTTGAAAATAAAATATCAGGTCCAACAATAATAAAAAGTTTGAATAAATATTTGACTTTAAAACATTGACCAAAATAATCTTAAAATTGGACCCTATACTTTAAAATTGAATTTTAAAAATTTTATAAAATACTTACTCTTTCACTTTAAAATCAAACATTAAAATTTGACAAAATCCCATAAATTAAATAAATTAAAAATGCTGGAAAACATATTAAAATATGCATAAAACATCAAAGAAAGTTATCCATGAACTTTGGAAACCCCTAAGACTCGAAATCTTAATTTTCACAAAAATGACTCGACGAGGCTCACTTCGAGCGACAAAACGGTAAAAATCATTAAGACTCCATTTCTTAACCAAATCACTCCCGGTTTTGACCCACATCACCCTAACTCACCCCACTAGCCAAGGGAACAAACTAGACTCAATAAAATTTAGGACGTGACCAACCTGACGCCCGTAAATCCACTGCCCTCACGCAGACTGCATCCAGGACACGTGGTAGCCATAAAATTCATAAATAATTCGTTCCTCGAAAAATCGCTTCCCGTTTGGAGCTACGTGATCCTAACTAAATGAGATATCTCCTTGAATCAACCTTGACCACTCATACCTCATAGAGTGACTTTCCCGACCCAACAACTCTACAGTCGCGCACAGACGACAAGCCAGGACACATGCTGATCATAAAATTCGTAACTAATTCATTCCTTGACCAAATTTCTTCCAGTTTGGACCTACGTGATCCTAACTCGGTGGGGTAACTATCTGGACCACACTTGGACCGAACCCTAGCCACATAAACTGGCCATGACCGAAGCTTCACAAGAAACGAATCAAACACGTGTTGCAAACTATGAAACATGCATGGATGTCAAATATTATGCATAGATATAAACAAATCACATACAATTCATGCAAGAATATTTTAAAAATAGTATAATATGGCGTAAATGATGTGAAAAGAAGAGATATATAACATGCCTGGATTGGAGAAAGGGAAGATCTGCGAGTTAGCGACGTGTAGGACGCGAGATCGTGACAAGACCGCCTTTGAATCATCCAAGAACTTGAATAACCGATGGGGTTGAGAAATGGAGGTGGGGGACGGCTATGGAGGATTAGTGGAGGCTAGGTTTTTTGCAAAATTTGTGTTTTGTAATAATGGGTGTCACAAATGATCCCTCATGCTTAATTAAGAAAATAAAAAGGGGTTTTACAATCTTACCCTCAACTAAGTTGAAGTGTTGATTAAAACATTAAATTGGCTTTAAAATCCCTCATTTTCGAAATAAAAGGCCTACCAACTTTTAAAATACATTGAAGTCCATTAAACAGCCCGTATTGGCGAAAAAAAGGTTCCCCTAAAAATTAATCTTAAAAACCCAATTTTCGAAATTGCTGCTTAAAAATAATTATTTTGCTCTTAAATATCTAAGGGCTTAAAAATCTCAAATTATTTTCATCTCGGTCTTCCTTAGTCTCGTCCACGCGTCCAAAAATCAACAGGCTAAAAACAGACCATACATATCATGCAACATTAAAATCATAAATAAATCACATAAAATGACATATACTTTTCTAAAACGATTCTCCCCCTAGTCATGCACTCATTTCTATGTATTCAGGATTTCTAGGTGTTACAACTCTCCCTCCTAAAAGGAATTTCGTCCTAGAAATTAAGTACGTACTAAATAGCTTAGGGTAGCGCGTCCGCTATCGGTCTCAGTCTCCCAGGTACCTCATCCTCTGAGTGATTCTGCCAGCGGACCTTGATCTTAGGAATACTCCACGCTCTAAGTCTGTGCTCCTCTCGATCCAAAATCTGCACTGGTTGCTCCTCGAATGATAAGTCTGGCACTAACTGGAGCGACTCAAAATCTAACACATGCGACGGATTTGGAACATACTTTCGTAGCATCGAGATGTGGAAAACATTATGGACCGCTGACAGGCTAGGTGGTAACGCTACTCGATATGCCAAGTACCAACCCTCTCCAAAATCTCGAATGGCCCAATAAACCTCGGGTTGAGCTTACCCCTCCGGCCAAAGAGCATCACACCCTTCATGAGCGAGATCCTCACAAACACATGATGTCAGGTCCCGTGCTAATCAACAAAGATTAGTAATACAATTAGGCACATAATCGCGGAAGCATAAAAATAGGGATTAAAAAATTTTCAAATGTTGGGCCTTAACAGTAAAACATTCATTCAAAATATTCGTATTCAAAATAGGATTTACTCAATCTCCAATTATCAAACAGGTAGTCAAATAAACTCAAATAACAGATCCCCAAAATACATAGAAACTCAGGGCATCCACTGGCTCGATACATAATACAAATAAACTCGGACTCAACCCAACGGAGATCTACTAGCTGAAGCTCCACTCTGCCCAGCCAGACTACCTGAAAATCCTGCATTGGGCAACACAGACCCAAGAATACAAAAGCAGGAAAGAAATACGAGGTCAAACCTCAGTACGAAGAGCACCAAGCAAACAGCAATTAATATACATGCAATATATCAAAACATGAAATGCACGAGGCCTGTTAAAGAATCGGTCATCTAGGCCAACAAGTCAGCCGGCAACATCAAGAGAGCCTCTATACCATGCACAGCCAATCAACCGAGGAAATCATCGGTCCGTGATATTCAGGTCTGCCACTCAAATTAACCATCACAGCTCAGTGGTATTCAGACACAACGAATCAGTCGGTCACCACTCCGATGATAGCATTGTGCCTTTCAGGCGCGTCACATCTGTCGACCGATCACAAAATGGCTCTAAATCGGTAATCAATCAAATCTCAGGCTCAAGATGTATGCATGAATGCCATGAAATTCAAATCTGATTTCAACATGAATAACTTACGTAAACAGAACACATATATATATATCATACAATGAGCCACATCTGTTCACGTAAAGCACAGAATTCAAAGAATACAGATCATGCCTCAAAATACTAACACTCTTATGCCCAAAGCTGTTAACAGAAGCTCAATTCGTACCTCAAATCTCAGATTCTACCTCAACAGATCTCACCAAGGCACGGCAACCTCAGCCTGCTCAAGTTTTCTTCCTCACTGGTCTCGACAACCACAGTAGGAACTTCCTGGGAGCTCAAATCTTTAAAGGCATCTCATAACTTAGCTCAAATGTGAACCCCTATAGCTCACTGCCTACGGTCAAGAACTCAAATCTGGTTCTACAACTCAATGCAGGCTCCAATAACTGGAAGTAAGCTGGAAACGGTAAGAAATCACTTACCCAGAAGCTCAAACGAACTAAAGAACTCTCGGGTCAACTGTCGCGAAAATCTTCGAACACTGTAATTCCTTTGCGTTCCTCATACTCGTCGATCTACAACTCCAAACTGGTATCAATCGAAAGGCCTAAGCAAGACGAACTCAGTGCCGCAAGTCAAGCTCCAAAAAACAGCGGAAATCGACGGCAATTCGGTGAACAGTAAGGGTTCGAGGTTATCGGGGAAGATGATACGGAAATATCGGGTTCGAATTACGCTAAGTGTTAATAAATACTTGTATTTAAATCCTCGAGTCAAAGTCTACAGTGAAAATCAACACCGACATGCTCAGATCCCAGCATCAGATCCTAGCGCTAAGGCACAAGTCCTCGAATCTGAATCCAGCGCTCACTCAAATCTGTTCTCAGCGCTAAAGCTAAACGCAAGCGTAACTAATCAAAACGACGACGCACTGCCTCACATCTAAAGCAGATCTCTGTGCTCACTCTGATATGGATAACGCTAACAACACCGGTCAACCCAGAAACATTGACTAACACGTGGCCTCTTCTCGTTGACACTCGCATCAGCGTGCACCCGCTAACAGATTCCTCTCGCTAATCTCACATCTGACTACTCATACATGTTCCCTCAGATCTGAGACTCCAGAATTCCTCGAATCTGAATTCTTCCAGAATTCATCTCTCGATAGAAAGGATAACAAAACAACTTCAAATCCGACGCAGATTTCACCCGATAGAAACCAGCGACTCAAAACTGAACAGCTCTATGCCAAATCTGAAAAATCACCAACCAGATTCGACCAAAATTCTCAAATCTGAAATTCAAAAATCTCGACTCTCGTGACTAATCCTTAACCAAATCTGATTAATCACTAATTACTGAATCTCAGACCTCACATTCTCCCCACCTTAAGAGATTTCGTCCTCGAAATCAAAGGCAAACACAGGGCAGAATTCAACGAAACATCAGAACTAACCAACGCAAACACTAAATAACAAGCTAGAAAATTACCTGGTATGCTCATATCAAAGCTCAAACAGATGAGGCCACTCTTGTCTCATCTTCTCTTCAACTTCCCAGGTAGCTTCTTCTCAGCCATGCTTACTCCATTGGACCATCACCAACGGAATTACCTTATCATCAACTGCTTTTCCTTCCTATCCAGAATCTGTACTTCGAGATTCTATCAATCACCACCCAAATCGCATCACATCCCCTACTTGATCGACGTAAATGAGTCTAAAAGTCCATGGAGATGTGCTCCCAATTCCATTGAGGCACTTTTAAACTCTGCAACAAACCACCAGGTCTCATTCTTTCGGCCTCGACCTGCTGACAGTTCACACATCGAGCAACAAACCCAGAATGTCGCTCTTCATGCCTTCCCACCAGTAGTGAGACTTCAAAGCATGGTACATCTTTCTATCGCCCGGATGTATACATCATACTTAAAATAGATTTAAACTCAAACCTCAAACAACAACAACACACAATACCCAACATACAATGGCACAGGACATCCCCTGGATCAATATCAATATAAATATAACTGGCACTCAAATCAAAAAGGGGATCGACCAGCTGAAGCTCCACTCTGCCCAGCTTGGTTACCTGAGGAACCTGCCAAGGCCAACACAAACCAAGGCAGCCCAAAACATGGAAAATAAATGAGGTCAAACCTCAGCACGAATAGCACAATAAAAGCATAAATCATATCAGACAATGTAATATATCTATCGTGCAATGCATGAAAGGGCTACCAAGAATCATCGGTAGGCAAAAAGAATAGCACAACGACTCAGCTGTGCAAATATCCTCAATCATCATCATCTTGTGATCTTCAGGTACGATGACTCATCCGACCATCACAAGGAAGTGTGGTATTCAGGCACAACGACTCAGCTGGCCACCACATAAAAATCTACGTTGGACCTTTCAGGCACGACGACTCAGTCGGCCGATCACAACGTGCAAAGGAATTCAGCTTTCAAAGGAAGGAAATCATGCTCATTATGTATGCGTGAATGCACAACAGGCTCATGATTAATCAATGCATAACATCAGACACGCAAAAGCAGATATGAGCATATAAGCATCAGTCAATGCAAAAAACACAATAGCTATTACACAACAGAAATATTCCCAAAGCTGATATCAAAGACTGCTTAATATATAGCTCAATTCGTACCTCAAACCTCAACAGATCTTACAACAAGAAGGGCGCAGTAACCAACTCAAGTCCACCGCCCTAACAGCTCCACGACAACTCAGCAGAAGCTACTACAAGCTCGAATCTGTCAAGATATCTCAAAATCAACTCAATTATGAAGTCAAACAATTTAGTAATAAAGCCCAGTAACTTAACTCAGTTACCTACTCCAACAGAGAACTACTTAGCTCTCGAAAGAAGCTTAAATCGGTAAAGAATCACTTACCAAGGCTGTTAAGGAACAGAAGAACTACTGGTACACAATCGCGAAGACACTCAAGCACTACAGAAACTTCGCGTTCCTCAAATCCGGCTACTCCAGTCTCCAAACTTGTACAAATCGAAGGCCCTAGAGAATACGAGCTCAGCGCTACCAATCTTACTCCAAACGGCGGCTAGAAATGATGGCAATTGACGGAAATAGGGTTCGGGTGAACAGTAACAATCAAAGGTTATCGGGGAAGAAGATAGGTCTAAGGTTCGAAATGCTCTAAGTTTCGATCAGCACTTGAATTTAATCCCCAGTCAAAGCTAAAAATTTTTGAATAAGGGCCAGATCCAATATCATTTCAAAATACATCATACTTAAAATAGAGTTAAACTCAAAACTCAAACAACAACACACAATCCCCAACATACAAAGGCACAAGACATCCCTAGCTCAATATAAATATAAATACAACTGGGACTCAAATCAAAAAGGGGATCGACGAGCTGAAACTCCACAATGCCCAGCTTGGTTACCTGAGGAACCTACCAAGGCTAACAATAACCAAGGCAGCCCAAAACAGGGAAAATAAACGAGGTCAAACCTCAGTACAAAGAGCACAATAAAAGCATAAATCATATCAGACAATGCAATATATCTACCGTGCAATGCATGAAAGGGATACCAAGAATCATCGGTAGGCAAATAGAATAGCACAACGACTCAACTGTGCAAATCTCCTCAATCATCATCATCTTGTGATCTTCAGGTACGACGACTCAGTCGACCATCACAAGGCAGTGGTATTCAGGCACAACGACTCAGTTGGCCACCACATAAAAATCTACGTTGGACCTTTCAGGCACGACGACTCAGCCGACCGATCACAACGTGCAAAGGAATTCAGCTTTCAAAGGAAGGAAATCAGGCTCAATATGTATGCGTGAATGCACAGCAGGCTCTTGCTTAATCAATTCATAACATCACACACGCACCAACAGATATGAGCACAGAAGAAGCAGTCAATGCAAAACACAACAACTAATACACAACAGGAATATTACCAAATCTGATATCGAAGACTGCTTAATATATAGCTCAATTCGTACCTCAAACCTCAACAGATCTTACAATAAGAAGGGTGCAGTAACCAACTCAAGTCCATTGCTCTAGCAGCTCCACGGCAACTCAGCAAAAGCTACTACAAGCTCAAATAGATATCCCAAAATCAACTCAATTCTGAACTCAAATAGCTTAGTACTAAAGCCTAGTAACTTAACTCAGTTACCTACTCCAATAGAGCACTACTCAGTTCTCGAAAGAAGCTTAAACCAGTAAATAATCACTTACCCAAGGCTGTTAAGGAACAGAAGAACTACTGGTCCACAATCGCGAAGACACTCAAGCACTACAGCAACTTCGTGTTCCTCAAATCCGGTGACTCCGGTGACTCCAGTCTCCAAACTGGTACTAATAGAAATCCCTAGAGAAGACGAGCTCAGTGCTACCAATGTTACTCCAAACGGCAGCGAGAAACGATGGCAATCGACGGAAATAGGGTTCGAGTGAACAGTAACAATCAAAGGTTAACGGGGAAGAAGATAGGAAATCTAAGGTTCGAAATGCTCTAAGTGTCGATCAGCACTTGCATTTAAATCCCCAGTCAAACAACAGAAGTCATCGGCGACTAATTCAGATCTCTCACGAACTCAGATCATGGTACAAAAAAGCTTTCATTCTAAGGCAGAAGTCTCTCGCAACTGGCCTCAGCTGTCTCGAATCAGACTTTGATACTCTCTACTAACGCAACAGCAAACGACGTCGTGCTAACTTATAAAAACAACGTAGCATCAAGTCCCGCTAGCGCTCCTCAGATCTTGGTCACTGCTGAATTCATCAATCAGCACCGTTGACCATCGTTGACATCTGAACGACTCTGAGCAACTAACCATCGCTGACTTCCTCGTGCAAAAGCTCACATCTGTTCACGCTCGCTAATAGATCCCTCTATCTAACGCCACTTCTGAAAACACAATACGACGTCGCATTACCTCCAGCAACGCCTATTCTGACCAGCGCTCAACGACAGCGTTCTGCTCCCTGCTTGCAACAACTCACGCAAACAAACAAGGGAACATCTGAGCATCCAGATTCCGCTCAAAACTGAAATTCTAAAAATAACCAAGTCTTCAAATCTGAAAACCCGATACTCTGAAAATAAATTAGCTAATAAATCGTACTTAGCAAATTCTAGTCCTCACACTAACCCACTCAGAGATGCATCGGAGCTAACTACTTAACCTTCAAATACAGATGGTAAAGCCAACACAGGAGTAGTGGTCAAATTCTCCTTAAGTGTCTGAAAACTCGACTCGCATTCATCTGTCCAAACAAATTTCCTATCCTTCTGGGTCAACTGAGTCATACGCCTTGCTATCGAAGAGAACTTCTCAATAAAATGCCTGTAATAGCCGGCCAAACCCAAGAAACTACGGATATCAGAAACGTTTCTAGGTCGCTCCTAGTTAATAACTGCTTCGACCTTACTTTGATCCATTGAAATTCCTTGAGAAGAAATGACATGACCCAAAAAGATTACTCTATCCAGCCAAAATTCACACTTGCTGAACTTGGCATACAACTGCGAGTCTCTCAACTTCTGCAATACCAATCTTAGGTGCTCCTTATGATCTCTGAAACTCTTCGAATACACCAGGATGTCATCTATGAAGACAATCACGAATCGATCGATATACTCGCTGAAGACGCGATTCATCAAATCCATGAAAACAGCAGGGGCATTCGTCAACCCAAACGGCATCACAAGAAACTAATAATGCTTGTATCTAGTCCAGAAAGCTGTATTCGCTACATCAGCGTCTCTAATTCGCAACTGGTGATAGCCAGAGCGCAAGTCAATCTTCGAATATACGGTCGATCCTTGCAACTGATCAAACACTTGTTCTTCACCATCTCTCTATTCAACTGTCAAAAATCCACACACATCCTAATAGATCCATCCATTCTATTCACAAACAAAATCGGAGCTCCCCAAGGCGACATACTCGGTTGGATGAAGCCTTTCTCCAAAAGATCCCTCAACTGATCCTTGAGTTCTTTCAAATCAGCTGGCGCCAAACGATACGGAGCTCTAGAAATCGGGGCTGTCCCTGGCACCAATTTTATACTAAAATCGATCTCTCTTCTCGGAGGGAATCCAGGAATCTCATCTGGAAACAAGTCTGGGAATTCTTGGACGATCGTAATATCGCTCAACTCCAAATGCGACTCTTGGGAAATATAGAGCGTATAAATCGTAAATCCTGCGTTACCCAGCGACAATAGACTAAACATCTCCATGGCTGACACCAGTAGAATCTTCGAGCGTGAATCAGCACCGTAGAAATCCTACTTCTCTCCCAACTCAGGGCGAAATCTCACCACACCGTGGAAACAATCTACAGTAGCCTTATAGTTGGACAACACATCAATTCCCAAGATGCAATCAAAATCCCTCATCTCCAAAGATATCAAATTACCCACTACCACATTCTGATCAAACCGAATCACACAGTCCACCACAATCTCACGGGACAACAACCACACACCAGCAGGAGTATACACAGACACAACATCACACAGTGGGGTAACTCAACCCACACTCATCCACAAATCATGCAGAAACAAAGGAGTGTGTTGCTCCTGTATCAAATAAAACTCTCTCAAGAAAATCAAAGATAGAGCGTGTACCTGCAATAACTCCACTAGGTATCTCATCAGCCTGCTCCCTCGACAAGGCATTCATCTGGGCCTGCTGCGGTCCCGGAAACTGAGGTCTCGAAGGTCCTCCAAACCTAGACGGATCACGGGGTTGGAATCCAGATCGTTGAGTCAGGGCAGGAGGTTGCGGCTTCTGCGAAGAACCAACAGCCAAACCTTGCTGTGAAGGAACTGAAGACTGTCCCCTCAACAAAGGACACACTCTCAGGAAGTGTCCAGGCTGTCCACAGTTGTGGCAAGTCCCGAACTCCAAGGCACTGCGAAGTCATGTGCTTACCACCGCACTGTCCACAAGACACTCCTCCCGATCCACTGCCACCAGAGCTCACAGAATCAGAGGAACTAGAATTCGACTTTCTCTTAAACTTCTTCCCTCGAGGCCTGAACCTTTGACGGTTCGATTGCTGCGAAGTCTGAGGAGATTGAGAAGTATGCATCCCTTCAGGCTCAGGATAGTAACCTCGTCCAACTGTCATCGGAACCTACGTTGGCGCATCCAACAGACTCTCCTCAATTTCCACTGCTCGATCCATAGCCTCCGCATATGTCGATGGGGCACCAGCCAACACAAAAGTGAAACAACTCTGGAAGTATGCATCCCTTCAGGCTCAGGATAGTAACCTCGTCCAACTGTCATCGGAACCTATGTTGGCGCATCCAACAGACTCTCCTCAATATCCACTGCTCGATCCATAGCCTCCGCATATGTCGATGGGGCACCAGCCAACACAAAGTGAAACAACTCTGGCCTCAATTCCTTAATAAACTTGTTCCTCTTCGTTCGCTCCTGGCTAGCAACATGAGGGACGTATGCCAGAAGTGAAGAAAACTGTCTGGCATATTCAGCAACCTTTAAATTCCCTTGCTTCAAGTTGTCAAACTCCCTCTATCGGTTATTGAAGTAGACTGTGGGGTATACTCCTGTCGGAACGCGGCACAAAAGCTCTCCCAAGAAACCGAAGACTCCGGTCTCTCTCATCACTTTGGAATTACCCTTCCACCAATGTTGATCATGCTCCCTCAACTGCAAAACGGCCAACTTCAGTCTCCGCTCTGCGGTGTACTCCAAAGTATCGAACAAGTCCTCCAAGTTCTCCAACCAGCCTTCAGCCGAAAGACCACCCTTGGTGCCAGTGAACGTAGGGGGATTCGTTCTCTGGAACATATCCAACACTAGCTCCATCTTGCCTATCTGTCTCGTCACATCCTCCACCTCTGCCTATCTCTCTCTACGACGCAAAGGTATATTCTGCTGAACATCCTCGTTGCTCTCCAAGGCCCTAGACTCCTCAGTGGTACGTCTAGAAGTCCTACCTCTACCTCTCCTTGGCGGCATCTCTAAAAGACACTCAGGGTAAGGAACAGCAGATAAATCACAGAGGCATGTAATATAATCACATAAGCCACAGAGTCAATAAAAAATCAAATCTAAACTCTGTGCCTAGACTCGAGTGTGATAGAAAAGAAAACGAGCTTATCCCAGTTTAAGCTCTGGTACCAAAAATGTTAGGCCCCGTGCTAATCAACCAAGATTAGTAATACAGTTAAGCACATAATCGTGGAAGCATAAAAATAGGGCTTAAAAATTTTTCAAATGTTGGGCCTGAACAGTAAAACATTCATTCAAAATATTCGTATTTCAAAATAGGATTTACTCAAACTCCAATTACTAAACAGGTAGTCAAATAAACTCAAATAATAGATCCCCAAAATACATAGAAACTCAGGGCATCCCCTGGCTCGATACATAATACAAATAAACTGGTACTCAACCCAACGGGGATCTACTAGATGAAGCTCCACTCTGCCCAGCCAGATTACCTGTAACTCCTGCATTGGGCAACACAGACCCAAGAACACAAAAGCAGGAAAAGAAATACGAGGTCAAACCTCAGTACGAAGAGCACTAAGCAAACAACAATTCATAAACATGCAGTATCTCAAAACATGAAATGCATGAGGGCTGTCAAAGAATCAGTCATCTAGGCCAACGAGTCAGCTGGCAACATTAAGCGAGCCTCTATACCACACACAGCCAATCAGCCAGGGAAATCATCGGTCCGTGATATTCAGGTTTGGCCACTCAAATTAACCATCACAGCTCGGTGGTATTCAGACACGACGAATCAGTTGGTCACCACTCCGATGATAGCATTGTGCCTTTCAGGCGCGACACATCTGTCGGCCGATCACAATGTGGCTCTAAATCGGTAATCAATTAAATCTCAGGCTCAAGATGTATGCATGAATGCCATGAAATTCAAATCTGATTTCAACATGCATAACTTACGTAAACAGAACACATATATATATATATCATACAATGAGCCACATCTGTTCACGTAAAGAACAGAATTCACAGAATACAGTTCATGCCTCAAAATACTAACACGCTTATGCCCAAAGCTATTAACATAAGCCCTCAAATCTCAGATTCTACCTCAACAGATCTCACCAGGACACGACAACCTCAGCCTGCTCAAGTCTGCTTCCTCACGAAAACCACAGCAGGAACTGCCTGGGAGCTCAAATTTGTAAAGGAATCTCAAAACTTATCTCAAATCTGAACCCCTATAGCTCACTGCCTACGGTCAAGAACTCAAATATGGTTCTACCACTCAATGCAGGCTGTAATAACCGGAACTAAGCTGGAAACGGTAAGAAATCCTTACCCAGAAGCTCAAACGAACTAAAGAACTCTCGGGTCAACTGTCGTGAAAATATTCGAACACTGTAATTCCTTCGCGCTCCTCCTACGCGTCGATCTACAACTCCAGACTGGTATTAATCAAAATGCCTAAGCAAGACGAACTCAGCTCCACCAGTCGAGCTCCAAACAACAGCGGAAATTGACGGCAATTCAGAGAAATAGTGCTCGGTGAACAGTAAGGGTTTCGAGGTTATCGGGGAAGATGATAGGAAAATATCGGGTTCGAATTACGCTAAGTGTTAACCAATACTTGTATTTAAATCCTCCAGTCAAAGTATACAGTGCAAATCAACACCGACATACTCAGATCCCAGCATCAGATCATAGCGCTAAGGCACAAGTCCTCGAATCTGAATCCAGTGCTCACTCAAATCTGGTCTCAACGCTAACGCTAAACGCAAGCGTAAATAATCCAACGACGACGCACTACCTCACATTTGAAGAAGATCTCAGCGCTCACTTGGATCTGGATAGCGCTAACAACACCGATCAACCCAGCAACATTGACTAACACGAGGCCTGTCCTCGTTGACTCTCGCATCAGCGTGCACCCGCTAACGGATTCCTCTCGCTAACCTCACATCTGACTACTCACATCTGTTCCCTCAGATCTGAGAGTCCAGAATTCCTCGAATCTGAATTCTTCCAGAATCCAGCTCCCGATAGAAAGCAAAACAAAACAACTTTGAATTCAACGCAGATTTCACCCGATAGAAACCATCGGCTCAAAAATGAACAGCTCTATTCCAAATCTAAAAATCACCAACCAGATTCGACCAAAATTCAAATCTGAAATTCGAAAATCTCGACTACTGTGACTAATCCTTAACCAAATCTATTAATCACTAATTACTTAATCTCAGACCTCACACATGATCCCCAACAGCTAACTCCAGATCTCGTCGTCTCTGATTGGCATAACTCTTCTGACGACTCTGGGCTGTCCTCATCAGATCCCGAATCCTCGTCACTATATCCGTTGTCTGCTGCACTAACTCCGATCCAGTCAACACTCTCTCTCCAACCTCGTGCCACTGCACCGGAGATAAACATCTCCTCCCATACAGAGCCTCATACGGAGCCATCCAATCGATTCCTGAAATCTATTGTTGTACGTGAACTCTACCAGAGGCAAATCTCGAGTCCCACGTACCCTGGAATTCTATCACACAAGCTCTGAGCAAATCCTCCAGAATCTGGATGACCCTCTCCGATTGTCCATCCATCTAACGGGTGAAACGCTGTAGAACGCCAATCTAGTCCCCAAGGCGGCATGTAAACTCCTCCAAAACGCAGATGTTAATATGGTGTCTCTGTCAGACACAATAGAGACCGGTATGCTATGCAGCCTGACAACCTACTTGATGTAAAGCTCTGCGTACTGCATCAGGGTGAAAGTTGTCTTCACCGGTAAGAAATGCGCTGACTTCGTGAGTCTGTTCACAATCACCCATATTGTCGTGTAACCCTGGGACTCCTGGGTAACCCAATCACGAAATCCATCGTAATATGCTCCCACTTCCACTTGGGAATAGGGAGTGGTTGCAATAACCCTGCCGGTCGCTGGTTCTCTGCCTTGACCTGCTTACAGGTCAAGCACTCTGATACAAATATCCCAATATCCTTCTTCATCACCAGCCACCAATACAGTGTCTGCAAATCTCTGTACATCTTCGTACTCATTGGATGGATGGAGTACGTCGATGCATGAGCCTCTGCTAAGATCTTGGATCTCAGCTGCCCAGTACTCGGCACCCACATACGGTCCTTGAAACGTATGATCCCATCCTCAACTGTGTACAGGCCTCAGCCTCTGGCCTCATCACGTTGTCTCCACTGCTGAAACTGATCATCAGAGGCCTAATCAGCTCTCGCAGAGTTGGCTGAACTGTGAGCGTTGCCAAACTTGGTGCACAACCTCCTGCACAAAAATCCAGTCCGCATCTCTGAATCTCAGCCTATAGTGGACTCTTGACTGAAAAACATGGCACTACTACAGTCTTCCGACTCAAAGCGTCTGCCACCACATTAGCTTTACCCGGATGGTAGCAAATGTCATAGTCATAGTCTTTCACCAACTCTAACCATCTGCGCTGCCTCATATTCATCTCCTTCTGGGTGAAGAAGTACTTGAGGCTCTTATGGTCGGTAAAAATATGACACTTCTCACCGTACAAGTAGTGTCTCAAAATCTTCAGTGCGAACACTACTCTTGCAAGCTCCAGTAGCACGCAGCCTATCAAGACGAGTATACTCTTCAACCACATCGATGCATATGCGATAATCTTGCCTCCCTGCATCAGAAGTACACCTAACCCTCTCAGGAAAGCATCCGTATAAACAAAACACTCCTCGTGATAACTGGCATCGTTAATACTGTTGCTGAAGTGAGAGCCTCCTTCAGCTGATCGAAGCTCCTCTGACACTCAGAACTCCACACATACTTCGCATTCTTCTTGGTCAGGGCTATCAAGGGCACTAAAATAGAAGATAAGCCCTTGATAAACTTGCGGTAGTATCCTGCTAACCCCAAGAAACTACGAATCTCGGCTGCATTCTTCGGAATCCCCCAGTTCTGCACTGCCTTCACCTTCGATGGGTCTAATAAAATCCCATCTCTCGACACAATGTGCCCCAAGAATGCCACATGCTCAAGCCAAAACTCACACTTGCAGAACTTGGCATACAACATGTGTTCCCTCAACGCCTGCAAAGCTATCTTCAAGTGCTGCTTATGCTCCTCCAAGCTCCTCGAATAGACCAGAATGTCTTCTATGAAAACAATGATGAACTGGTTTAAGTACTGTCTGAGGACCCTGTTCATCAGATCCATGAAAATCGCTGGGGCATTCGTCAGGTCAAACTGCATCACTAAGTACTCGTAGTGGCCGTAACGTGTCCGAAAAGTAGTCTTCGACATGTCCTCCTCTCTAACTCTCAACTGATGGTATCCAGACCTAAAATCAATCTTCGAGAAAACCGAATCTCCCTGCAACTGGCCAAATAAATCCTCTATCCTCGGGAGTGGGTATTTATTCTTTACTGTAACTCTGTTCATCTCCCGATAGTCAATACACAATCTCATGCTGCCATCCTTCTTCTTCACAAACAAAACTGGTGCGCCCCATGGAGAAAATCTACGACGTATGAACCCCTTGTCAAGCAACTCGTGAACCTGCTCCTTCAACTCCTTCATCTCGGTAGGAGCCAATAGATACGGTGCCTTAGAGATAGGCACTGTACCTGGCATCAACTAGATAGAAAACTCCACCTCTCGGTTCGGTGGCATTCCCGCTACATCATCAAGGAAAACATCTTAAAAATCCCTAACTACCTCCACATCCGACAATGAAGGTCCTTCTGAACCTTCTGAAGCAAAAACAGTGGCCAAGAATGTTGGACATCCGAGCTCAACTAGCTTCCTGGCATATAGATTAGATATGAACCTGGGCTTCCGCGGTCTCCTCGCCGCTTCAAATAGGAAAGTCTCCTGCCCTGGCGGCCTGATCGTCACTAACCTCTGATGGAAATCAATCACTGCTCCATACTCTGTCAACCAGTTCATCCCTAGAATGAGGTCCAATCCTGCCATCGGCAAAACGATCAAGTCGGCTTTGACTGCATGATCCTAGAACATCATCACTAAACCCTGGACTACACTGGCCGTCGATATCTCTTCTCCCAACGGGATAGTAACTACGAGAGCCACACCCAAGCTCTCCGAAATAATACCCATCCTCTGAATAAATGCACTTGAAATGAAAGAGTGAGTCGCCCCTGAGTCTAGCAAAGCGAGTGTAGTGACACCTAGCACACGAATCTCGCCTGAAACAGAAACGTCACACAGGCACGTGTTTACGGTAAAACTGAATTTCCAAAAAGCAGTTTAGAAGCCTAAGACATTTCTATGTTCGCTATTCCTATCCGTCTAAGTTCTCAAGGCAAGTGCTAGAAGATCTAACAGTTCTTCTTAGCACCTAAGGCATAGAGTTTCCTAGCAGTGCTTTACTCAGCAACTAGCGGACTTGTAGTCCCAGAAAACTACTTGGGTCCCTGTTCGCGGAACCGTTCAGTCACATCCTCCACGTGCGACTTCCCGGGTCGCTACGACTATCTCTCAAAAAGCCTGGTATTCCCGGCTGGCATATCCAAACTAGCCCACTCGTACGGTGTCAACTTAGAAGGTGGGGGAGGAAGATGCGTAGCATCATCCTGATGGGTCCTATCGCGTCTGGGAGGCATACTGGTACACCAAAACCTTCTCACGTAAATCTAAGTGCATGACTAAGTGTCTAACTCTTAAAATTCTAAGGCAAAACTCATGCAGAAATAACACATGCAGCATGCGAAAGTAAACATGAACCGTAAAACTATAAAACTCACAGACTGATAGTGGCTAGTACCACACTAGAACCACCGCTGTGATACCAACTGAAACGAACCGTACTCTAGAAATTTTTGTTTTTAAAAAATAATGTGCGGAATAGCTAAACTAAAAAGTATGACTCGTTCCCTTAAAACATTTTCTCAACATCATTTTATAACATGAATAAAACCAATACCTCGAAAATGTTAAATCATCAATGCTGTTTAAAAATCAGAGTATGAAAGTGTTGCGGAAACGGAACATGTAAATAGAATGTCTGAAAAGTGTATCATAACGTGAATAAAGACATCATAGTGGTCATGGGATACTACTGTAACAGGAGCTCAGAGGTCCACACCGCCAGTTGGGTTAAAATCCACAGGGTCATCACCTGCACCATTTAAACCTAGTGAGTCTATAGGCTCAGCATGCTCCTTTTAAATAACAAAGAACATATAATAAAATCACATACAAGCACATACGTGATATAAAATACGTTAAATCATGCATTCATGGATAGCCGTAAAAACATGGTTCGTAACATGTCATAATGTATCATAATCATATAGCATACATAAGGCATGACGTACGTAACATAAAAACTTATGAGTCGTATCAGTGAAATGTGAACGGACGTATGACTGATCAGTCTAAAGAACCAACGTACGTGGCGGTGCGGTTCACCCGACTTTACCTCGGGATCCCAAGAACCTCCTATGCCACTTCACCATGTCGTGATCACATGGATCCATAGGCTCGTAATACATTAAAACTAGGAGATCCTCGGACCGGCTACCCGGCTAGCTCCTATCATTAAATTTTACCACAAGTCATTTCAATCCCTCGGGTTTTTCTCAAAAAACGAACATGCCTTAAACGTTTCATAAAATCTCATGATGCATGCATTTCTTAAAATCATGCAGTTTAAAAGCTTAGCTCGTCAATATATATTTAATTCTTTCTTTAAAACATTAACATACATAGAATACTATATATATAATTAAATATATATTCACGGACTTCTAAATTTTTACTCCGATCAAGGACTGGTTCAGGTGCCTGGCCCACTACAACTAAGGCCAAAAACAACCTAGACTTAACTTAAAATTGAGACTTAGCCTAATACATGACTTGGCCCAAAACTTTAAAATCAACCTTTAAAATTTCTAAAATACCCCATCCTTTACTAAAAATCAACTATCTAAAAAACTTTGGTTAAACTCATTGACCAATTTTGGCTAAATAAAATCCCAAATGCCAAAATTTTGACTTTAAAACTTGAAAATAAAATATTAGGTCCAACAATAATAAAAAGTTTGACTAAATATTTGACTTTAAAATATTTGACCAAAATAATCTTAAAATTGGACCCTATACTTTAAAATTGAATTTAAAAAGTTTATATAATACTCACTCTTTCACTTTAACAAATATTAAAATTTGACAAAAATACCATAAATCAAATAAATTAAAAATATTGAAAAACATCTTAAAATATGCTTAAAACATCAAATAAAATAATCCACGAACTTTGGCAACCACTAAGACTCGAAATTTAATTTTCACAAAAATGACCCGACGAGGCTTACTTCGAGCGACAAAACGGTAAATCTGTTTCTTAGCCAAATTGCTACCGGTTTCTACCCACATTACCTTAACTCACCCCACTAGCCAATAATACAAACAATACTCAGAAACAATTCAAGACGTGACCAACCCAATGCCCGCGTGCAGACTGCATCCAGGACACATGCTAGCCATAAAATTAATAAATAATTCGTTCCTCGACCAAATCACTTTTATTTTGGACCTATGTGACCCTAACTCAATGGGATATATCCTTAAATCAACCTTGACTACTTAGACCGCATAGAGTGACTGACCCAAAAACTCTACTGTTGCGCACAGACGACAAGCCAGGATACATGCTGATCATAAAATTCTTAACTAAATCATTCCTTAACCAAATCGCTTCTCGTTTGGACCTACGTGATCCTAACTCGACGGAATAACTATCTAGACCACCCCTGGATCGAACCTTAGCCCCATGAATGGCCCATGATAAAAGCTTCACAAGAAATGAATCAAACACGTGTTGCAAACTATGAAACATGCATGTATCTCAAAAATTAATATATCTAAATAAATCACATACAATTCAGGCAAGTATTCATTAAAAACAGTATAATATAACATCCTTGTATAGGAGAAAGGGAAGATCTTCGAGTTACCGAAGTGTAGGACGCAAGATCGGGACAAGACCGCCTTTGAATCACCCAAGAACTTGAAGAACCGATGGCGTTGAGCAATGGAGGAGGGGGACGACTATGGAGGATTAGTAGAGGCTAGGTTTTATACAAAATTTGTATTTTGAAATAATGGGTGTGACACAGATGACCCCTCATGCTTAATTAAGAAAATAAAAAGGTGTTTTACAATCTTACCCTCCACTAAGTTGAAGTGTTGATTAAAAATTTATAATTGGCTGCTTTGAATCACCCAAAGAACTTGAAGAACCGATGGCGTTGAGCAATGGAGGTAGGGGGACGACTATGGAGGATTAGTAGAGGCTAGGTTTTATACAAAATTTGTATTTTGAAATAATGGGTGTGACACAGATGACCCCTCATGCTTAATTAAGAAAATAAAAAGGTGTTTTACAATCTTACCCTCCACTAAGTTGAAGTGTTGATTAAAAATTTATAATTGGCTTTAAAATCTCTAATTTTCAAAATAAAAGGCCTCTCAAATTTTAAAATACATTAAAGTCCATTAAAACAGCCCGTATAGGCGAAAAACATGTTCCCTTAAAAAAATAATCATAAAAACCTCAATTTTCGGAAATTGCTGCTTAAAAATAATAAATTTTCTCTTAAAAATCTAAGCTATGATTACAGCTTTTCACCCTCAGACAGATGGCCAATCCGAGATAAATATATAGACTTTGGAGGACATGCTGCGAGAAATTGTGATGGATTTCAGTGGTGTCTGGCAGGATTCTTTATCCCTGTAGAATTTTCGTATAATAATAGCTACCAAGTGACTATTGGTGTGGCACCGTTCGAGGCTTTGTACGGTCGAAAGTGTAGATTGCAGATTTGTTGGGAAGAGTTTGGAGAGAAACAACTGTCTAATCCTGAGTTTGTGAAGCATATGTAAATCTTGGATCTCTATCGGATACTATCGAAACTTGCACTCCATGCAATCTAACCACATAGTCAATGTATAGTCTAGCCATTTTCTTCATCGAACATCTCACATCATAGGAAATGAAATGGGCTGACTTTGAAAGCCTCTCAATCACCACCGAAATCGCATCACATCCCCTATTCAATCGAGGCAAGTGAATCACAAAATCCATGACAACGTGCTCCCAATTCCATTGAGGCAGTTCTAAACTCTGCACCCATCCACCGGGTCTCATCCTCTCGGCCTTGACCTGTTGGCAGTTCAAACATCGGGCTACAAATCTAGAAATATCTCTGCACCCATCCACCGGGTCTCATCCTCTCGGCCTTGACCTGTTGGCAGTTCAAACATCGGGCTACAAATCTAGAAATATCATTCCTCATGCCTTCCCACCAGTAGTGTGACTTCAAGGCATGATACATCTTCTTCTCGCCCGGATGCACACTATAACGACTACAATAGGCCTCGTTCATGATGGTTTCTCTCAGATCGATCAGGTTTGGAACTACCAATCTACCACGAAATCTCAGGCATCCATCAGAAGCAACAATAAAATCTTCCGACTGACCATTCTGGGCTTTAATCTTCAACTCATGGATGTATGGGTCAATTCTCTGTGCTGCCCAAATGTCCGCCACAATCCGTGGTTCAATCTCAAGGGAAGAAACTACAAAATACTGATCTTGTTGCTGGAAACGGCATCTAGAAGTTCCCAAATTCTGATGGATTTTTGATATACTCAACGACGTCAACATCGCCGACTGAGATTTCCTACTCAAGGCATCTGCCACTGATTTCATTCGCCCAGGCTGATACAGGATTTCACAATCAAAATCCTTCAGCAACTCCATCCAATGGCGCTGTCTCATATTAAAGTCAGACTGGGTGAAGATATACTTCAAGCTCTTTTGGTCTGTGTACACCACAAACTGCTCGCCGTACATATAGTGACGCCAAATATTTAGAGAAAAAACAATGGCAGCTAGCTCCAAATCGTGAACGCGGTATCTAGTCTCATGGGGTTTCAACTGTCAAGACACATAAAGTATCACATGGCTGTTTTGCATCAATACACAGCTCAGACCACTCAGAGAAGCATCGGAACAAATCACAAAACCTCCAAAACCCGAAGGTAGAGCCAACACAGGATCAGTAGTCAACTTCTCCTTAAGCAAAAGAAAACTGGACTCACAATCGTCTGTCCAAACAAATCTCCTATCTTTTTGGGTCAACTGAGTCATTGGCCTTGCTATTGAAGAAAATCCCTCAATGAAACGTCTATAATAGCTAGCCAAACCCAAGAAACTGCGGACCTTAGAAACATTCCTAGGTCGCTCCCAGTTAAGAACTGCCTCGACCTTACAATGATCCACCGAAATACCTTGTGCAGATATGACATGAACCAAAAAGATTACCTTTTCCAACCAAAATTCACACTTACTGAACTTCGCATACAGCTGTGAGTCTCTCAACTTCCGCAACACCAACCTCAAGTGCTCCTTATGATCTCTATAGCTCCTCGAATACACCAGGGTGTCGTCTATGAAGACAATCATGAAACGATCGATATACTCGCTAAAGACTCGATTCATCAAATCCTTGAAGACAGCAGGGCCATTCGTCAACCCAAACGGCATCACGAGGAACTCATAATGCCCATATCGAGTCCAAAAAACCGTCTTCGCCACATCAGCATCTCTAATGATAACCAGATCGCAGATCAATCTTGGAGTATACTGCAGATCCCTGCAACTAGTCAAACAGATCATCAATCTCGGTAGTGGGTACTTGTTTTTTATCGTAGCTTTATTCATTTGTCGAAAATCCACACACATCCGCATAGACCCATCCTTCTTCTTCACAAATAGAATCTGAGTTCCCCAAGGCGACATACTTGGTCTAATAAAATCTCTCTCCAAAAGATCACTCAATTGATCCATTAGTTCCTTCAACTCAGCTGGCGCCAATCGATATGGAGCTCTCAAAATCGGGGCTATCCCTGGCCCCAATTCAAAGCTGACATCAATCTCCCACCTTGGATGAAAACCAGTAATATCATCCGGAAAAACATCTGGGAACTCTCGAGCAATCGGGATATCACTCAACTCTATCTGTGATTCTTGGGAAACATCCAGGGCATAAATCATGAACCCTGAGTTCTCTAGCTACAACAGACTAAACAAATCCATGGCAGACGCTAATGGAATCTTAGACCGCGAATCAGCACCTTAAAATTCCCATTTTTCTCCAAATTGAGGTCTAAACCTCACTAAACCATGAAAACAATCAACAGTCACTCTATAAACAGACAACACATCCATGCCCAAGATGCAGTCAAAATCTCTAATCTCCAAAGAAATCAGATTTTTCACCAGCACATTCTCATCAAATCCTATAACGCAATCAAAAACCAGCTCACTGGACCAAAACCACCTCACTGGACAATAAACTCACGCCAGCATGGGTGGAAACAAATCCGACATCACACAGTGGGGTAGAACTCAACCCACACTCATACATGAACAAGGCAGATATATAAAGGAGTGTGATGCTCCTGTATCAAACAAAACTCAGCCAGGAAAGTCTAAGATAGTACAAGTACCGGCAATAACTCCCTCAGGCAAACGTCAGCTTGCTTTCTCGTCAAGGCATTCACTTGAGCTTGCTGAGGTCCCGAAAACTGAGGTCTAGAAGATCCTCCTAACCTAGACGTTTCCCGTGGTTGGAATCCTGATTGCTGGGACTGGGCAAAAGGTTGCGGTCTCAGTGAAGAACCACCAGTCGAACCTTGCTGCGACTGATTTGAGGTTTGTCCTCTCATCAAAGGACACACTCTAGCGAAATGCCCATATTGCCCACACTTATGACAGAGACCCTGAACTCCACGCATTGAGAAGTCATGTGCCTACCCCCACACTTACCACACGTCACCTATCCAGAGCACTATCACCCGAGCTAATGGAACCAGAAGAACTCGAATTTGACCATCTCTTAAACTGCTTTCCTTGAGGCTTGAACCTCTGGAAATTTGCTTGCTGTGACTTCAGAGTAAAATGAATGGAATGCGTCCCTCCCGACACTGGTTGGAAACCATGTCCAGCTGTCGATCGAGCCTAATTCTACACTTCCAGAAGACTCTCCTTGATGTCCAGCACCATACCAATGCCTTAGAGTAAGTCGTCCGAGAACCAGATAACACCATTTGAAATAGATTGGGTCTCAACCCCCAGATAAACTTTTCCCGCTTTGTCCTCTCCTGGTTAGCAATGTGAGGCACGTACGACAGAAGAGAAGAAAACTGTCTGGCATACTCCGCCACCATCATGTTTCTTTACACCAGATTATTGGACTCTCTCTCTCTCGGTTGCTGTAGTACGACTCTGGGGTAAACTCTCAGCGAAACGCGGCACAGAAGCTCTCCCAAGTAATCGAGACTCCAGTCTCTCTCATTGTCTTGGAAGTACCCTTCCATCAGCGTTGAGCATGATCCCTCAACTGAAGAACGGACAACTTCAATCTCTTATCCTAGGAATAATCCACGGTATCAAACAACTCCACCATGTGTTCCAACCACACTTCAGCCACCAAACCACCCTCGGCTCCAGTAAAAATAGGGGGGTACGTCCGCTGAACTCTAGCCAGAACTAGCTCCATCTCACCAACCTGTCTAGTCAGATTATCGACCTCAACTTCTACTTGTCCATCGCGACGACGCAAGGGCACACTCTGTTCAACATCCTCGTCGCACTTTGGGGCTCTAGACTCCCCAGCTTCCTGCCTAGTGGTTCTACCCTACCTCTCCTCGCGGCATCTACCAAAACTCAAAGGTAAGAACGAAAAGCAGATAAATCACAGAGGCAGAAAAAAAATTAACAGAAATCACAGAGTCAATCATAAACAAAAAATTCAAAAACTCTGTTCCTAGACTCAATTGTGATGGAAAAGAATCGAGCTTATCCCAATTTAAGCTCTTATACAAAAATGTCAGGCTCGGTGCTCTAAATCCAGGATTAATTACACAATTAATCTAAATTACACAGAAGCATAAAATATGGGCTTAAAATTTTCGTTTGGGCCTGAACTGAAAATATAATTTAAAATACAATCATACTAAAATTACGTTTTTAACTCAAAATCCACACCACAAAAATAACAGTACGTATACAAATATTACAACGAATACAGATCTCTGTATACAGAAGACACACAAGGCATCCCCTAGTTCAATATCTCAATATATGAAATACATACTGGGACTCAACGACGCTCAACCAACTGACGCACCACACGACCCAATTGATTTACCTGAAGAACCTGTAATGGTAAAATACAAACCAAAGCACCCCAAAGACAGGAAAACAAAGAGGTCAAACCTCAGTACGAAGAGCATCAATAAAAGCAGCTAACATGTAAAATATGAAATATTTCAAACGTGCAATGAATGAGGGCTACCAAAAATCATCAATAAGCAAAGCACAATGATTCAGCTGTGCAATAAAATCTCAATAGTCCATCAGAATCCAGATCACAGCGACTCAGTTGGATATCACGACTCAACGACAACATTGGATTCTTAGCCCGACAATTCAGCCGGCCAATCGTGACTCAGCGATTATCGATTCTCAATATGATATGCGTGTATGCAAGGCAGAAATCAATTAAAACAGAGAACCAACAAACAACTGCACATCTAGACATCTTCGGCTAGCACATATACACGGTAGTTTACATCGTTAGGCAAAACCAGTTCGCACGAAACACAACATCTTACATCACGCAGGAAATATTAACATGATTATATCAAAGATGCTAGTATAAGCTCCAACGTACCTCAGATCAGATCTTACCATAGAACCACAATCCAATTCACGGCTAAAAAGGCAAGCTAGCTGCTCACACCCCAGCTTTCGGCCAACTTCTCGGGCCACAAACTCTGGTCCACAAACTCAAGAGAGCTATAGATCTGCGAAATACCTATGCAAATCAACACACGTTCACGCTCAAAAGCTCACGGCCTACACCTCAAAGGTCGGCAGCTCGAGCTATACTACTAAACTCAAATCTCATTCAAATACTTATATCCCAAGGTCGAAATCAACAATGAAAACTTTTGTTACCTCAAACGAAGCTCAACACGAAGCCGACAGTGCTAGAATTGCATGCTCCAGCTCCCTTTGGCTCCTCTGTTCAACTCGCTATCGTCTTCCAGACAGGTACTAAAATAAAATCCTCGAACAGATGCTTCCAACGCTAGTACTCTTGCTCAAATCCGACTGGTCAAGCTCCGAAAATCGAAGGAAGAAGACAACGGGTGAATAGTACTAGCTAGGGTTTCAGGGAGATATTATCGGGAAAGGATAAGTGTTGTGTGTATAAAAATTGTTAAGTGTCGATCCACCAAGGTATATATATTAGTCGCCCCTCATATTTCGGCTACAGTGAAATCCAGCACAGCTTCAGCTTCTTATTTGGTCAACAATTCAGCTCAGGCGATACAGGACAGTTCTCATACCCAACTTATACTGCACACTTTCGCTCAGCTCATGCTCCACGATCTGGTCTCCCTTATAGCGTCCTACAACAGCTCAGACCCCGACACCGATTCAGTTTAGGAACGAAGACATTACTCAGATTACGCACTAGTAGATCACGGCCTCAACAGATTATGCTACTAGGCAGATCACTCTCGGAATAACAGCTCTCGTGCAACCATCAGCTTTTGCTACCCGCTCAACTTGCGCGCCTCGACAGCTCAGAGCATTCTGATCCCGAAGCTCTATTCAGCTTACAAGGTATAGTTCAGCTCATACAGTAATCCGACAAACTCTCTATCCAAGATGTACGCCTCACTCACCTTACGGCCAGACTGATAGATTTTAACAGCTCAGGCACTACCCGTGATCTATCTACCTAGACTCATCATAACAGCTTATGGAAAACTGTCCAGCAGAGCCTCATCGTTCAACTCAGGACCTAAGCTGTTCTTTAACCAGCCACCAGCTACTCGATCAGCTCTCATATGCTTTCCAGCTAATAATCACGATTCACAACTCCGGTCAGCTCTCGTTCAAAGCTGATTCTTCACAAATAGCTTTCATCCCAAAAATAAAGACCACGAACAGATCTTGTCTCTATTGTGCATCACCATCAGCCTGCGCCCAAGCTGACATCACCAACCACAACACCATTTCCCGTAATCCGATCCTCCAGCTTAGGGATTCTAGAACCTCACTAAGTCGAATCTAGCTTACGTTCACACGGGAAACTCCTGGAGTTGATCAGATCTAAGCGGTTCACCTCTAAGCTGTTGTCTCCAGAAAACAGCTCACAACAGGAACATAAATCAAGCGCAATACAAAATAGATTCAACCCAGAACTGTTCTACCTAGTTCAGCCTACGCCTGATTTGTTCCACGCCACCCGAGGGCTACCAACAGATCACACCAAATCCCCTAAGCTCAATACACTGCCTCCACTAACAGTTTACGCGATTAAATCTTGTTGTTTAATATTATCATAATATATCACTAATTAAATCGGTTAGTTATAGTCCTCACAGGCCCTAGGCTCACTATGTTTGATTGGTGCAGATGACGTGGAGCTGAGGCCGAAGGGCAGGACCTTTGAGAGGATGGCGGTTCAGTTGGCACATTCCCAATTACATTGCGTTTATCCGCTATTGTTTTGAAAGAAATATTTACTTATGTATAGGTTTCAATACGTTTTTGGTGGATAAAAATATTTTTTTGAAGTTGGGGTTTTTTAGCACAATTTAAATGTTTATGATGGATTTATTTCTTCGGTTGCTACAACTATGTTTTGAATTCATATGGAATTTTACTTTATTCAGTTTATCGGAAAAAATTTCCGCACTTGAATTTATAGAAAAATAATTTAAAAGTTCAGGGTGTTTCAAGATGGTATCAGAGCAAGGTCCTGATTTGGGTTGTGCCTACAGCTGACTGTAGTAAGCACAAGGAGTCACGCCTCGAAGTCTGTAAGTCTTAATGTTTGACTGCCTTAGATGTTAGTTTCTTATACTATGGTTTGAAGCTTATTGATATTTCGATAGTATGTTTATATCATGAGACATATATATGTATATTATTTTAATCGAGGCATGTTGATTTTGAGTAGAAAAATGTTTGTTACCCCCCAGATTCCTCGCAGATGCCAAGTTACTCCACCCCCGCCCCACCCCTAAGTTCCACCTAGCATGTCTTGGCGGGGATTGCACATATTTTGAGGAATAATGCCGGTACCTCCCAGGAAGGGAGGATGGAGCTACCTTACGAGAAATTTAGGAAGTTTGGGCCTCCTGAGATCACGGGATCCACTGAACCATTTGTTGCTGAGGAGTGGGCCAGATCTTTAGAGACTATCTTCCGATATATGGGACTGGTTGATGCAGCCAGAGTTAGTGTGCTATCTTATAGATGAAGGAGGATGCTGCTCTTAGGTGGGAAGGAGCAGAAAAGTCTGTCGACATGGAGACTCTAGATTGGGTCGGATTCAAGAAGCTCTTCTACGACAAATATTTCACCCTGACGTGTAGCCAAACTGAAGCGGGAGTTTAGAAACCTTCTAAAAGGATATATGAAGGTTGTTGAATATGTCAAGAAGTTTGATGAGGCTGCCACTTCTCGCCTCTCATAGCCAATGACCCTGCGGAGAAATTTCAGCATTTCTTAGATGGCTTGAGCCCCACTATCCGCAAAGACGTATTGATGGCGGATCTTACAGACTATGCCGCCGCATTAAAGAGGGCCTTCTAGTCAGAGCAGATGCTGATGGATATACGAGTAGAGGCATAGAGGAAGAGACCATTTCAGCCTTTGCCTCATCAGCAACAGCATACCAAGAGTCCATTTTCTGAGCCGTCGAACCAGCAAGGCCAAGGTTAGTATAAATTCATCAGAGGAGCTGCTCCTTTTAACATATTGGTAATGCTCATATGTATCAAGGACATCGAGGTATCCTGGGGTACCAGTGGAGAGACCCACCTGCCAGACTTGTGGATGCCAGCATTCCGGGAAGTGCTTAATGAGATCTGGAGTCTGTTTCAAGTTCAACAGCCGGGACACCTATCTTACCAGTGCCCGCTGTCAGGCCTCGTGCTCACAATAGAGTAAAACCACACAACACAAGCGGAAGCTACTAAAAAGCGGGTAATTTTTTTTCTTTTGGTCTGACGGTTTAAAACAATATAATTTAAAATACGACAATACTCAAAGTAATCCCAGTTTACAAAATCAACCAATAAAGGCTACAAGCCCACGACAAGCAGTACAACATAAACATGTATCAAACACCTGGTAACAACCACAACTGAATACCACAATATGGGCACAGGGCATCCCCTGGCTAACTGTACTGATACATATATATATGCTATATTCTACTGGGACACTCTAACCACCACCTGGGGAACCTCCAGCCGGGTTAGCTCCACGACCAGCTGGATAACCTGAACAACAAAATAGGCAAGGAAAACAAACCAAGCCCCAGAGGGTACATGGGGTCAAACCCCAGTACGGAGAAGCAACTGAAACAGCAAGGAAACGCATAAGATAAAAACTGCAGATACTATGCATGAGACACTGAACAACCGCTGAAGGTGGGGTCAAACCCCAGTACGGAGAGCAACTGAAACAGCAAGGAAAGCATAAGATAAAATGCAGATACTATGCATGAGACACTGAACAACCGCTGAAGGCTACAACCGAAGAGGGAGCCAAGGAACTCAAACATAGCTACAGAGAATCTGCAACAAACGGTGGCCACTGGTGTGTGTTCAAAGTGTGGTAATGAGCCACTCGCCTTGACACTACACCCGAATACCAGATGCATCAAACAGCTCAACCTGCGGTTGCACAACTCATGAAATGTGGTTGTTAACCACTCGGCGCATGAGGGCTAACAGATCCCAGAAGGGAGATGAGAGTGCGGTATCGCCGCTCGCCCTTGCATCCTGGTAAGAACAACAGCACAATACAACAAGATACGAGACAACAACACAATGTACAATATAGCTGAGATCTGAAATGCAAGTGATATAATGCGTGTATGCACATAACAGCAGGCATTAAATACTGGCAGCAATACAAGAAACAACAATCAGCCATCACTTCATTTATCCATGCCAAACCTCGCGATGTAACAAGCTCAACCCATACCTTAATTCTGTGCAACGATTACCACAAAAAGGAACCCAAGAGATTTGGTTGAAACCTGCTGAATACACAACGTACAAAGCATAAATCTCACGGGACACAGGCACAGAACTCACAGCTGGGAGTTATACACTCAAACCAGCTATCATCCTACTCAACAAATCAACACGAAGCTCAATAACAAAGCTCTTAGGTAAGATCTTATCTCAAAATCGAAGGTCTACCTGCACAGCGAACACACGGCCGAAGGAAGCACTTCGCGATTTTTCTTCCAGCTAACAACAGCTCCCAAGAGTGGTATAGAATGAAAGAGATTCTCAAGAGGAGTCCAAAGCTACCTCGAATGTCCAAAATGGTGATCGGAAACGACGGGAATTTGTCAGAGAAACTCACGGTGAACAGTGTTCTAGGGTTCGAAGCGAAGAACAACAATCGAGGGAAAATATCGCTAAGTATGAAATCTGTTCATCCAGTCGAAGACCAAGTCTTCAAATAAATACACTTCACAACAGCTGACAACAGTAGGAACAAATTCCACCGACATAATCAGTAGACACCACTGAAAACCCAACCAGCAGTCGAAAGGCAAACCAACCGCTGAATCTCTCAAACAACGCTAAGCAAAACGTCGTCGCATCAACTTAACCAAACGACAGGGACACGTCATCCTTGCTGTCAACAGCTGATCAACAAAGCCAGCAGCTGGATAAAACAATGCAACGGATCCCTCAACAGTAATTGTCTTACGCGACCAGCAGCTGATTCCCAAAACGCTGCGTTTCAACTAAATAAAACGGCGTCGTAAAGAACCCAACAGCTGATCACTACTGAAGGCAAACGCACCAACTGCTGAATCCTTTTGCGCTAACCAAAACGACGACGTCGCTGCCCCACGCGACAGGAACTTTGACCCGTGTTGACATCAGCTGAACAACAAAACGTGCTAACTAACCAACATCTGAAATCACGTAAGCGCTACTGCTGATCCTTAACCAAAACACAAAGTCTGATATAATATACGCGTTCAACAGATCTCTACTGTTCACTAGGTCAAAACGACGACGTTTGCACCCTATACAAAACCAACAGCTGGTCTCTAACACGAAATTACCAAACTGTCCAGAAATGCTCTAAATGTGAAATCTACCCCGAAAATGCAAACGAAACCTTCAAATAGAATTCTGAACCACCAGAATTCCTTAAAATTCGATTAATCCACAAAATTAATCTTTATCACCTTTTCAGGTCTCACATTTCTCCCCCACTAAAAAGGATTTCGTCCTCGAAATCAAACAGCAATTCTGAAAATCCAACTCAACAACAGGCTATCAAAACAGAAATTTTCCTAACACATGGCCAAGAGTTCTAGATAACTGAGCAAACAACAACATTAACAAGGAAAGAGATATCACCATAACTACAACTACTGGGAATCTAGTACCACAGCTACTCAAACAGATGCGGCCACTCGCGCTTCATCTTTTCTTCCAGCTCCCAAGTAGCTTCTTCCCTACCGTGTTTGCTCCACTGCACCATCACCAACGGAATGGTTTTATTCCTTAACTGTTTCTCTTTTCTGCCAAGGATCTGCAAGGGATATTCCTGATAGCTCAACGTCTGATCTAGCTCAACCTCGTCAGTTCTCAACACATGAGACGGATCTGGCTCGTACTTCCTCAACATGGAAAGATGAAAGACATCATGTAGAGAAGATAATTCCGGAGGCAACAACAGCCGGTACGCTAACAGGCCAATCCTCTCAACGATCTCATACTCTGACGTAACGAGGGGCTAACTTTCCCTTGTGTCCAAAGAGCATAACACTGCGAAACGGAGAAACTTTAAGGAATACCTGATCACCAACCTGAAACTCTAGAGGTCGACGCCTCTTATTCGCATAACTGGCTTGGTGATCTTGGGCAACTTTCATCCGTTGTCGAATTATATCCACATGATCCTTCATTTGCTGCACAAATTTCTGGGGCAGATAGCTGCTTTCTCCCCCACTTCTTCCCAACATAGTGGCGATCTGCACTTTATGCCATACAAAGCCTCAAACGGCGCCATGCCAATCGTCACTTGATAGCTGTTATTGTAAGAAAAATCCACTAAAGACAACGCGACTTGCCAGCTACCTCCAAAATCCATAACAACAGCTCGTAACATATCCTCCAACATCTGGATAGTTCTCTCAGACTGGCCATCTGTTTGGGGATGATACGCGGTACTCATCGCAAATCTGGTACCCAAAGCTCCTTGCAAACTCTTACAAAACCTGGAAGTAAACATTGGATCTCGGTCGGAAACGATCAAAACAGGCACACCGTGCAATCTAACCACAAAATCCATCACCAACCTGAAACTCTAGAGGTCGACGCCTCTTATTCGCATAACTGGCTTGGTGATCTTGGGCAACTTTCATCCATTGTCGAATTATATCCACATGATCCTTCATTTGCTGCACAAATTTCTGGGGCAGATAGCTGCTTTCTCCCCCACTTCTTCCCAACATAGTGGCGATCTGCACTTTATGCCATACAAAGCCTCAAACGACGCCATGCCAATCGTCACTTGATTGCTGTTATTGTAAGAAAAATCCACTAAAGACAACGCGACTTGCCAGCTACCTCCAAAATCCATAACAACAGCTCGTAACATATCCTCCAACATCTGGATAGTTCTCTCAGACTGGCCATCTGTTTGGGGATGATACGCGGTACTCATCGCAAATCTGGTACCCAAAGCTCCTTGCAAACTCTTACAAGACCTGGAAGTAAACATTGGATCTCGGTCGGAAACGATCAAAACATGCACACCGTGCAATCTAACCACAAAATCCACGTACAGTTTCGCCATTTTCTTCGAGAAAAGGTCATACCGTAGGGAATAAAATGTGCAGACTTCTACAATCGGTCGATAACCACCCAAATAGCATCGCATCCTCTGCTGGTATGAGGCAGATGCGTCACAAAATCCATAGATACGTGCTTCCAATTCCATTGGGGCACTTCCAAACTCTGCAACAGACCACCAGGTCTCATCCTCTCGGCCTTTACCATCTGACAGTTCAAACAACAAGCAACGAACCCAGCTCCACGTACAGTTTTGCCATTTCTTCAAGAAAAGGTCATACCGTAGGGAATAAAATGTGCAGACTTCGACAATCGGTCGATAACCACCCAAATAGCATCGCATCATCTGCTGGTACGAGGCAGATGCGTCACAAAATCCATCGCTATGTGCTCCCAATTCCATTGGGACACTTCCAAACTCTGCAACAGACCACCAGGTCTCATCCTCTCGACCTTAACCATCTGACAGTTCAAACAACGAGCAACGAATCCTGCAACGTCGCTCTTCATGCCAGCCCACCAGAAGTGTGGCTTCAACGCATGGTACATCTTCCGTGCACCAGGATGAACACTGTGTCTACTGCAGTGCGCTTCCCAAAGGATCTCCTCCATCAAATCAATGAGGTTAGGCACAACAAGCCTGCCACGAAACCTCAAGCAACCATCAGAAGAAACATAATAATCCTCAAGTTCTCCAGCCCAGACCTTCAACTTCAACTCGTGGATGGAAGGATCAGTCCTTTGAGCTGCTCGAATAGTCGAAACAATCTGTCACTTCGAAAGAAGAAACCACAACACAATCCTCAACCGAGTAGAATCTCCAACCAGTAGTGTTAAGATGCTCCTGATCCTTAGAAATATACAGCGAAGCAAGCATCTCACCAGACTCCCTACTCAAAGAATCGGCCACTACGTTCGATTTCCCAGGCTGATACTTGATCTCGCAATCAAAGTCCTTCAGCATCTCCATCCAACGACGCTGTCTCATATTCAATTAAGGTTGCGAAAAAAAATATTGCAAACTTTTGTGGTCCGATTACACCACAAATTGCTCGCCATATAGGTAATGACGCCAGATCTTCAACGCAAAGACCACGGCTGCTAGCTCCAAATCATGGACTGGATAACGAGTCTCATGCGGTTTCAGCTGCCGTGAGGCATACGCAATGACTCGACTATTCTGTATCAAAACACAACCCAATCCATTGAGCGAAGCATCAGAACAAACAACGAAGCCACCTAATCCTGACGGCAGAGCCAACACAGGTGAAGTAGTCAGTTTCTCCTTGAGCAATTGAAAAGCATCCTCGCATTGCTCAGTCCACACAAACCCGATTGTCCTTCTGAGTCAATTGAGTCATCGGCTTTGCTATGCTAGAAAATCTTTCAATGAAACGAAGGTAATAGCCAGCCAGACCCAAGAAACTGCGAATCTCCGACACATTCCTGGGAGGCTCCCAGTTCAAAACAACATCAACCTTACTGGGATCCACAGAAATCCCCTCGGCTGAAATAACATGACCCAGAAACACGACGCGATCCAGCCAAAAATCGCACTTGGAGAATTTAGCATACAGCTGCTGGTCTCTCAACGTCTAAAGGACAATTCTCAAATGCTCCTTATGCTCCAAAGGAGTCTTAGAATATACAAAGATGTCGTCAATGAACACTATCATGAACTGATCTATGAACTCTCTAAAGACCCGGTTCATCAGATCCATGAAGACTACAGGTGCATTGGTCAGCCCAAACGGCATAACCAGGAATTCAAAGTGTCCGTACCTAGTACGAAAAGCAGTCTTTGCAACATCTTGATCTCTTACTCTCAGCTGATGGTACCCTGAACGCAAGTCAATCTTTGAATATACCGCAGAACCTTGCAGCTGATCAAGCAGATCATCGATACTGGATAACGGGTACTTGTTCTTAACTTTCGCTTTGTTCAGCTGGCGGAAATCAATGCACATCCGCATTGAGCCATCCTTCTTCTTCACAAACAAAATGGGCGCTCCCCACGGCGACATGCTAGGTCGGATAAAACCTTTCTCCAACAAATCATCCAACTGCACCTTGAGTTCTCTCAACTCCGCAAGCGCCAAACGATACGGGGCACGAGAAATCAGAGCTGTGCCAGACACCAGCTCAATGCTGAAGTCAATCTCTCGCCTCGGAGGAAAACCAGGAATCTCCTCCGGAAACACATCGGGAAAATGTTGCACCACGGGAACGTCACTGAGCTGCACACGAGAAGAAGAAGACGCATCCAAAGCGTAAATCATGAAACCAGCATTCCCTAAGGACAACAAACTGAACATCTCCATCGCTGATACTAACGAGATCTTCGATCGAGAATCCTGGTCGTAGAAGTCCCACTTCTCGCGAGACAAATGCCTAAAACGAACAATCCCATGGAAACAATCCACGGAGGCCCTATAGTTAGACAACACGTCCATGCCCACGATACAGTCAAAATCCCACAACATCAAACGAATCAAATTCGTTACCAACACATGCTAACCGAACCGCAAAACGCCATCTAACAAAACATCCTGGGAAAACAGGCTCACACCGCCAGGGGTAGAAACAGAAACAGTATCTCGCAAAGGAATGGTATGCAGACCATGGTCGATAACAAAATAATCAGAGATGAAAGAATGCGATGCGCCAGTGTCAAACAACACTCGTGCAGGAAAGTCAAACACAATACATGTACCTGCAATCACCCTGCTCGGTGTCTCCTCCGCTTGCTCCCGAGTGATGGCGTTGGCCTGAGCATGCTGAGGTCCAGAATAGAACGGCTGAGACGACTGTCCGAATCACAACGGACCAGGCTGTTGGAACAGCCTGAACTGAGTCTCACCCAACCAGGGCTGCTGAAACTGAGGGGAACGACCCCTAGACTGTCCTCCACGACCCTGAGGCGGGGCTGCGGCTTGCTGTGATCCAGCTGACGGACACAACCTAGAGAAATGCCCAAACTGACCGCAAATGTTGCAAGAGCCCTGAACACTGACACACTGGGTTGATGGATGCTTGCCACCGCAATAACCATAGAACTCAGCCCAAGAAGCACGGCTACTCGAGCTACCTGAACCAGAAGAGCCTGAACCAGACTTCTTATTTAACTGTTGACCGTGGGGTCGAAACCTCTGACGGCCAGACTGCTGAGCCACCTGCTGCTGATGCTGCTGCTGGGGCTGATGGGCTTACTGCGATGCCTGAGAAGACTGCGCTCCCTGACCAGCAGGACGACCACCCTGCGCCACCTGCTGCCTATGAGCACGACGACTCCGCAAACCCTCCTCAATATCGATAGCACTATCCACTGCTTCAACATAAGTCTTGGGTTTGCTTGTCAGCACCATCTGATACAGTTCCTCATTCAAACCCTCTAAAAATATGGTCCTCTCCCGGCCAGAAACATGCGGACGTACGCCAAAAAAGAAGAAAACATCCTAGCATACTCACGAACAGACATCGAGCCCTGCTCCAGATGATCAAACTCCTGCTCACGAGAGTTCACATAAGACTCAGGAACATACTCCTGCCTAAAAGTATCGCAAAAGATGTCCCAAGTAATCCCAATTCCAGTCTCCAACAAAGTACTAGAAGCACCTTGCCACCAGCGCTCTGCACACTTCCTAAGATGGAGGGGTCACCAAACTCAAACGAAGCTCATCGTCATACAGGACACGATCGAATAGACCAGTGATGTTCCGAAGCCACGAATCTGCATCCTCGCTCAACTCGTCGCCATTGAAAACCTGAGGATTCATTCTCTGAAACCTCGCTATCACAACGTCCATCATCTCTACAGGGGTCGGCAAAACTTCAAATCCTCCTCCTCATCATGGCTACTATGAGTACGACTAGGAGCACTACGTCGATCCTCATTCTGCCCCTCTGACTCCTGAAACTGCCCCCTACCTCTAGCTCTACGTCTAGGCGGCAACTACGAAGGCACTCAACAGGATATGGCAACAGAGAACAGATACAACATAGATATCACAACAATATGCAGCACATAATCACATAGATCAAGCACATGCAACACAAGACACTGTTCCTAGACTCAAGTGTGATCAAAGAAATCGAGCTTATCCCAGCTTAAGCTCTGATACCAAAAATGTCAGGCCTCGTGCTCACAACAAAGTAAAACCACACAACACAAGCGGAAGCTAGTAAAAAGCGGGTAAAGTTTTTTTCTTTTGGCCTGACGGTTTAAAACAATATAATTTAAAATACGACAATACTCAAAGTAATCCCAGTTTACAAAATCAACCAACAAAGGCTACAAGCCCCCAACAAGCAGTACAACATAAACATGTATCAAACACCTGGTAACAACCGCAACTGAATACCACAAGATACAACAAAATACAACATGGGCACAGGGCATCCCCTGGCTAACTGTACTGATACATATATATATGCTATATTCTACTGGGACACTCTAACCACCACCTGGGGCACCTCCAGCCGGGTTAGCTCCACGACCAGCTGTATAACCTGAACAACAAAACAGACAAGGAAAATAAACCAAGCCCCAGAGGGACATGGGGTCAAACCCCAGTACGGAGAGAAACTAAAACAGCTAAAGGAAAGCATAAGATAAAATGCAGATACTATGCATGAGACACTGAACAACCGCTGAAGGCTACAACCGAAGAGGGAGCCAAGGAACTCAAACATAGCTCCAGAGAATCTGCAACAAACGGTGGCTACTGGTGTGTTTTAAAAGTGTGGTAATGAGCCACTCGCCTTGACACTACACCCGAATACCAGATGCATCAACCAGCTCAACCTGCCGTTGCACAACTCATGAACTGTGGTAGTTAACCACTCGGCGCATGAGGGCTAATAGATCTCAGCAAGGAGATGAGAGTGCGGTATCGCCGCTCACCCTCGCATCCTAGTAAGTAACAACAGCACAATACAACAAGATACGAGACAACAACACAATGTACAATACGGCTGAGATCTGAAATGCAAGTGATATAATGCGTGTATGCAAATAACAGCACGCAGTAAACACTGGCAGCAATACACGAAACAACAATCAGCCATCACTTCATTTATCCATGCCAAACCTCACGCTGTAACAAGCTCAACCCATACCTTAATTCTGTGCAACGATTACCACAATAAGGAACCCATGAGATCTGGTTGAAACCTGCTGAATACACAACGTACAAAGCATAAATCTAATGGGACACAGGCACAGAACTCACAACTGGGAGTTATACAATAAAACCAGCTATCATCCTACTCAACAACTCAACAGGAAGATCAATAACAAAGCTCTAAGGTAAGATCTTATCTCTAAATCGAAGGGTTACCTGCACAGCGAACACACGACCGAATGAAGCACTTCGTGATCTTACTTCCAGCTAACAACAGCTCCCAAGAGTGGAATAGAATGAAAGAGAATCTCAAGAGGAGTCCAAAGCTACCTCGAACGTCCAAAATGGTGACCGAAAACGATGGGAATTCACCGTAGAAACTCGCGGTGAACAGTGTTCTAGGGTTCGAAGCGAAGAACAAAAATCGGGTGGAATCTGTTAATCCAGTCGAAGACCAAGTCTTCAAATAAATACACTTCACAACAGCTGATAGCAGTAGGAACAAATTCCACCGACACAATCAGTAGACAGCACTGAAAACCCAACCAGCAGTCTAAAGGCAAACCAACCGCTGAATCTCTCAAACAACACTAAGCAAAATGGCGTCGCACCAACTTAACCAAACGAAGTCGCATAGGGATACGTCATCCTTGCTGTCAACAGCAGATCAACCAAACCAGAAGATGGATAAAACAATGCAACAGATCCCTCAACAGTAATTGTCTTACGCGACCATCAGCTGATTCCCAAAACGCTGCGTTTCAACTAAATAAAACGGCGTCGTAAAGAACACAACAGCTGATCACTACTGAAGGCAAACGCACCAACTGCTGAATCCCTTTGCGCTAACCAAAACGACGACATCGCTGCCCCACTCTACAGAAACTTTGACCCGCATTGACATCTACTGAACAACAAAACGCGCTTACTAACCAACATCTGAAATCCACGTAAGTGCTACTGCTGATCCATAACCAAAACACAAAGTCTGATATAATATACACGTTCAACAGATATCTACTGTTCACTAGGTCAAAACGACGATGTTTGCACCCTATACAAAACCAACAGCTGGTCTCTAACACGAAATTACCAAACTGTCCAGAATTGCTCTAATGTGAAATCTACCCCAAAAATGCAAACGAAACCTTCAAATAGAATTCTGAACGACCAGAATTCCTTAAATTCGATTAATCCACCAAATTAATCTTTATCACCTTTTCAGGTCTCACACCCGCAATTGAAGTAGCCTGCCATAGAGAGAGTATACGTGATGCATAAAGAGAAGGCTGACCCAGACACAACACTGTTCACAGGTAACCTTACGTTTTACACCTCGAAAATTTTGAGAAAGTGAGAAGTGGACCTGTTATATTCCATGAATAGGGTTCAACGAGGTTCATGAAAAGTAAGGTTGTTGTTGTGCATGCATAATATCTATCGCAGATAGAGTTGTTGTATTATGAGTATCCACCAGATCTTTATTCGATTCAGGTGCGACACACACTTTTATTTCAGAGAAGTTGGTGCGACGGATGGTTATTGCTCAAGAGAGTCTGTCGGAGCAATTAGTTGTGACGATCCCATCAGGAGAGGAGTTGCGTACAACCAGCATAATCAGGAACCTCGAGATGGTGCTGTGGAACTATATCAGTATTCGCATATTTGATCGTATTCTAGATGCTGGAGTTTTCATCGTTCTCGGGATAGGGTGGCTGTCTGGTTACCAGGAAATAATTGACTTCTAGGACAGGACGATGCGACTTAGATCCCCTGGAGGGGATTCATTTGTTTTCGTGGTAGAACGATGCACGAGGAAGCCTTGACTCATATCATTCTTACAGGCGAGGAAGCTCATTGATAGTGGTTGTCCATCGGTCTTAGCCAGCATTACGACAACTACCTTATAGGAGGCCTATCACTATCAGATGTGGATGTAGTGCGAGAGTACGCCGACGTTTTTCCTGAGGACATTTCTGGAGTTCCACTAGAGCGAGAGGTGAAGTTTTCCATTGAGTTGCTTCCAGGTACTGTGCCAATATCTAAGGCACCGTATCTTCTTGCTCCTACCATGATGAAAGAGTTGAAGGAGCAAATTCAGGAGCTACTATACAAGGGGTTCATTCACCCTAGTGTTTCCCCGTGGGGGAAACTATTCTTTTTGTGAAGAAAAAGGATGTTAACATGTGAATCTGCATCGATTACATAGATTTGAATGCAGTGATTGTAAAAAATAAGTACCCATTTCCTCGAGTGGAGGATCTCTTTGATCAGTTGCAGGGATCTTAGATATTCTCCAAGATAGATCTTCACTCTGGCTACCACCAGCTGAAGGTGAGAGAATCATATGTGCATAAGACAGCGTTCAAGACTCGCTATGGCCACTTTGAGTTCGTGGTGATGCCTTTCGGATTTACAAATGCGCCAATGGTCATCATGGATCTCATGAACCAAGTTTTTCAGCCGTACCTTGATCAATTGGTCATCGTCATTTATGAAATCCTCATTTATTCAAGGAACAGGGAGGAGCATGGCCATCATCTATGGACAGTTTTAGGATTGCTGAGAGAAAGGAAGCTATATGCGAAATTCAGAAAGTGTGAGTTCTGGTTGGAGAGGTGACCTTCCTTGGTCACATTATTTCTAGCAGAGGAGTGGAAGTTGTTGCATCTAAGGTGGAGGCAGTTAGAGAGTGGGCAGTGCCAAAGAATGCCTCGGATATCCGCGGTTTTCTAAGATTTGCAGGATACTGTCGAAAGTTCATCAAAGGCTTTTCCTCCATTGCAGTGCCCTTGACGGTGCGGAAGAAGTTGAATTCCAAGTATGTATGGAGCCCAGACTACCAGCGCAGTTTCGATACTTTGAAGCAAGCCCTCATATCAGCGCCTATCTTAGCTATGCCATCCGGGCAAGGTGATTTCGTGATCTACACCGATGCACCTAAACTAGGCCTAGGTGCAGTGCTGATGTAGGATGACAGAGTTATAGCTTATGCCTCTATACAATTGAAAGTGCACGAGAAGAATTACCTGACGCATGATCTGGAGTTAGCAACAGTCGTTTTTGCACTCAAGATTTGGAGGCACTACCTGTATGGAGAGAAGTGCAAGATATTCAACGACCACAAGAGCCTGAAGTATTTCTTAACATAGAATGAGTTAACATGATACAGAGAGATGGCTAGAGTTGGTGAAATATTATGACTATGATATTAGCTACAACCTGGGGAAAGCTAATGTTGTGGCTGATTCTCTGAGCAGGAAGACACCAGTTATAGCACCTCTGACAGTCACAGAGCCGTTACAGCGAGAAATCCAGAGCTTTGGACTAGAGGTTTGTACTGTTGAGAGACCTTCTAGACCGAATTCTATGATCGTACAGTCCACCCTATTACCCTATTAGATCACATACGCGATAGCTAGGCTAGTGATGAGCAGTTACAGAAGTGGAGGTTGAGAGATGAGGAGAAGGGCAGTTGACTATACACCGTGGGTGAAAGGATTATGAAGTTTAGTGAAAGATTTTGGGTTCCTCAATGTGACACACTGAGAGATTTAATTATGACAGAGTCTCATGCGTCACCTTATTCGGTTCCCCAGGGAGCACGAGGATGTATAGGGACCTACAACAGTTATACTGATGGACCGGCATGAAGCTCGATATCAACCGTTTTGTGTCCGAGTACTTGACTTTCCAGTAGGTCAAAACAGATCATCAGAGACCCGCTGGACTACTGAGACCTCTCCCTATTGCAGAGTGGAAGCGGGAGAACATTTCGGTGGACTTTGTTGTTGGACTGCCGAGGACTGTCAAGGGATTAAATTCTATAAGGGTGATTGTGGACGACTCACCAAGTCGGCACATTTTCTGCCGGTGAAGACCATGTTCATCATGATTCAATATGCAGAGTTTTACATTCGGGATATTGTGATACTGCATGGGATACCACTCTTGATTATGTCGGACAGAGATACGCGTTTTACATAAGTGACTTGGAGGAGTCCTCATGCTTATTTGGGGATGAAGCTGCAGTTCAGCACCACATTTCAACCCCAGAGCGATGGGTAGACGGAGAGAGTGAACCAAGTACTAGAGAATCTACTGCGGGCTTCTGCTATTGACTTTCAGGGGAGTTAGTAAGCTAAGCTACCTCTAGTAGAGTTCAGCTATAACAACTGCTTTCAGGCCTCTATCGGCATGGCACCTTAAGGCACTCTATTGGAGGAGGTGCAGATCACCCATCCATTGGGACGAGGTAGGTGAGCGGACAGAGCTGGGACTTGAGATAGTTCAGCAGACGATGGACATAATGACGAGGATCAGGGATATGATGAAAGTTACGCAGAGTCGACAAAAGAGTTATACTGATCTGAGGATGAGGGAGATAGAATTTGCGATTGGGGATCACGTTTTTGTGAAGGTTGCACCTATGAAGGGTGTGATGAGATTTGGGAAAAAGAGAAGTTAGCGCCCCAGATTCATAGGACAAAGTGGGGATGTTAGCTTACCTCCTACCCTCGAGCCTAGCAGCCGTACACAATGTCTTCCACATCTCCATGCTTAGGAAATACATGCCCAACCCCTCGCATGTGCTGAGTGACGAGCCGATTTAGCTATCGCCATAGTTGACCTTCGAGGAGCAAGCTACTCGGATCATAGGCAGGTGGGATAGAAAGTTACGCAATCGGACCATTCCCATGGTCAAGGCCAGTGGCTGAATCATTCCGAGGAGGAAGCTACATGGGAGATAGAGGCTGACATCAAATAAAGATACCCAGAACTCTTCAGTAGTTTTCGAATTTTGAGGACGTAATTCTTGTAAAGGGGAGAGTATAGTAACGCCTAGAAATTTTTCCATATTAAAAGTCACACGCCTTAGTATAATTTTCACTTATTCTAATAGATATATTGACTTCGCTCTTTGATTTCTACCACATTAATTGTTTATATTATTTTATGATGAGTACCTTTTCAGAATTTTAATATAGGTGCTACGAGGCCAGAATGGAGACGATGGAAACACCGGGTTAAAATTTATTTTTTTATGAAATAAATTTTGAGCCTATTGTTACGCCCAGACCTGAGGGAGTCAATGGCTTGGAGTAAAAATATTAAAACGGAAAGAAAAAGGGCTAAAAGAAATAATTGGAAGCTGTATTTCCTTCCAAAGCTTGAATTTAGAGGAAAGTAGATACCAATAACAGTAATAACAGCTTGGAATACAAAATTTTGTTCCATTAGAAAACTGGATATTACAAATTTCGAATTCTATATGAATCATCTATTGTTGTAATGGATCTTAATACAGTTACAGAAAGATCAATAACAACAGCGATGACATTGCGGAAATGCTGGCCTTCGACAAACACACACGCCAAAGCTGGTTCAGCTTGCACCTCCCGCCTGCCCCTATTCTGCCTCACCAGTACAAGGAAAACTAATGAGCCTAGGGGCTCAACAAGTAAAAACTGGGGATAACAAGATCACATAATGCAGGCATAACTAAACATGAGCTCAATACATAATAAAAAGGATGTTAGCTTAAGCTCAAATCTTTCTCATAAAAAAATAGATCGGGACATTAACCCAGATCACACTTAGATCTCTGTGACTTATGGATTTGAAGAAATCTGTAGGTCCTGGATCTTGATCAAGATAACATCTGAATTCAGGAATCTGGGAAGTCAATCCCAACTTAGCTGTGGAAAGGGATTATAGTTGGTCAACCAAAATCCTGGTCCCTTTCCTGGTGAAGGGGCACTCTGGTCCGTCAACCAGCTCACTCACCCTTCCTGTGGACCGTCTGATATCTATGCCATAAATCCTTTAAAACTGAAAATCACTTCCTTTAAAATTAACAAACGTCATCTAAACAAAGCACTTGATCGGAGGCTGAACACTTAAACTAGCAGGGTTCACTTCTTTGAAACTTATTTTACTTTAAAACCTCACTGAGCGTACAGCTGGGCTGCGAGCTGGTGGTAACTGAAAACCAGCTCGGGCGAATAATTTAAGAACAAAGTATCAAGTTATTAACGATGATCTCAACAAGAGGTGATGGATTATCGAGCAATGATGTTGGAATCATTCCATGAAATCTGTTAAATGAAGTGAAGAGTTGAACTCGAGAAAAGGGTAATCCAGCACGGACGCAAGCTGGAGCAGCTTAGAGAACAAAGGAATACTGTACCAGCTTAGAGAACAAAGAATATTGTACCAGCTTAGAGAACAAAGAATACTATACAAGCTTAGAGAACAAAGGAATACTGTGTACCAGCTTAGAGAAAAAAGGAATATTGTACCGCTTAGAGAACAAAGAATACTGTACCAGCTTGGAAAATTTCTAAACAGACCAACTCAGCTTATCTAACAGAAAAATAAAACCCGATCAAACCAGCACCGCCTATCCTTTCAGAACCATATCAAAAAATCTACGGCACATCGGAACTAAGAAGCTTTCCATGGCTCATACACAAACTCGAACTTGTACAGCTTAGTTATTTGAAACACAACTCTTTCTTGCTGAAAAAAAAATTATGAGTTTTCTCAAAGCTTAAAACATCTCAGATGTGAACCCACAAACTTTCATGTATCAAAACTCAACTTAAATATGAGCATGAACTGAACTGAAACTACACATGCATCAGGCAAGCAATAAACAGTAACAAAGAAACAATATATGATTTCCAGATGCAACAAAGAATCAGCTTTACTTGCCTGAACTAAATCATGAAGAACAGATGATCTCGGTTGGATGTCACCACAAGCACAAGCTGTTGAGCTTCTAAGTATTTCAGAACTGGAAGTTTGCTAATGTGAAAGTGAGCTCTAAAACTCTCAAAATATCATTTATAAGGAACATGATTGGTAGTATGTAAATCGTACGTGAGGAGGCATGAGTTACCTTACCAACTCACAAGATTTGACAAAAGCCCCCTACTACCCTTTTAAACTTTAAATTCACTACAAAAATTTATTGAAAGCTGAACTCACACCCACCATATTTTATATAAAAATCAATACCAGCTCGAGATTGTGTTTGGGGCGAAATCCTTCCGAAAATTCTCTGGCCGTGCTTCTAAGCTGGAGAATAAGGAATCAGCTTAGGTAAAAGAACCATCACGAACTATAGCTAGATGTTCAAATAGCAAAACACATTGAAAATACAAAGGATAACAATTGTCGTCTTATGGATTTTGGGGCGTTACACTATCCCTTAAGCATTGAAAATTTACGGGTAGTAAAATTTTGAAAAAGGGCCAATTTTTTTTAAACAAAATTTCCCCTCATATTTATTCAAATTTTAGAAATTGTACAAGGGAGGGAGATAGGATTTTGAGTAGCACTTTTAATCCTTTGGACAACATTTTCTTTTGACAAATTTTAAACCACCAATCTCTCCTCTATTTAATTAATAGTCTCGGCTTCTGTATACACACACACGCACTACTGTTTCAAAAAAACAAAAAAGAGAACCTTAGTTCTTACTGTAGAGCCGCCTCCCTCTTTTCCCCTCCCATTCAGCTTAGAGCTTTTCGGAGCAAAAACCAGCGATGTTCTCGGCATTCTTCATCCCGTTCAGCCTTGTGAGACTCGTTTGTAAGTTCTCAACATAAGGAGAGTACAAAATCTTCCTTTGAATGCACCTTTCATACATATTACTGTGTGGGTATTTCCTTAAGTTTTTTATTTTTGTTGATTTTGAGGCCACGAATTGATGTTATGTGACGTATTTGCGTTATTAAACATGACGAGGCTGCATGGAAATTTTAGTTGTGGGAAAGGATCGATAGTTTGTTGACTATTGAGGCGAAGATGAGTGATGATTCAGTTTAGAGCAGGGACTAAGGATTTTTTATGTTGAGGGAGAAAGGCTAGAGGTCGGACGTGGTTTGGGTTTTGTTCCAGCCATGTATCGATCCCTGCTGAGCATAAGCTAGATTCCTAAGTTGTTTCCCTTGCTTGAGTTGTAAGTTGTTTTCTGTAAGCTATGAGGTCTTCAACTGGTCGATTTGTAAGCTTAGGTAAGCTGAGTTGACCATCGTGAGCTGAGTTGACCCCCGTGAGCTGAGTTGACCCCTGCGAGCTAAGTTGAGCGTTGTAAGCAGAATAGAGAACCCCAAGTTGTTCTGGGTTGCGAGCTGATCTGTGTACCCTAAATTGATCGAGTGCTCTGAGCTGTTTTTAGTGCACGGTCTGTGTGAGACCCGAAAATTTATGAGATTAATTGAGTTAATTAATCTGGTTTTATTGAGATCAGATTTGAGTTGTTGAGCTTGGAGAAGCTATCGGGTTTTGTTTTAGCCCTTAGAACAGTTCTGGAGAGTTAGAGTTGGCGCGGAATCTGTTCAGCAGTTAGTGCGGGTCATCGCTGAATGTTAGCGTTCAGCAGTGGTGACTTCAGCAGTTGTAGCGAGATCTGTTGTCGTTATTGTTCGATGGTGATATATCGTGCTTTCTGTAGCGGGTGCTAGTACATCGTCGTTTGGATTAGTTGGAACGACAGCATTTTGGATTGTCGAAGAAGACTCAGCTGTCAGTTGTGTTAGCATCAGCTGTGTGAGAGATCTGTTGTTGCGTTGCGAACAGATGTTGGTTAGTTGTTCAGCAGTGAGTAGCAGGTGGCGTGTCCAGTTACGACAGTAGTTCTCTGCGACGTCGTTTGAGTTAGCAGCGATCGCCGTTTTGGCGTAGAGTGAGATCTATTGCAAGATCTGTTTGCGAGCGAGACTATCAGTTCCGATAGTTTAAGTGTTGGTGGATACTGTTCCTTCAGCTGTGATCAGCTTTGACTTATATTAGAGGACTTGGTCTTCGATTTGAGTATCCAGTTTCCACACTTAGAATATTTCTCGAAAGAAAATCCTGTTGCGATACCCTAGCTACTGTTCATCGAACCTTATCTTCTTCGATTGCCGGCGGTAGACAGCTCCGTCGAGAGTGAGAGTGGTAGCGTTTGACTCCTCTTGCTGAGACGCTTCATTTGGATATTGTTTTCGAACGTTTGCTTGAAGCTGGTGGGGTGTGCGAAGACATCTCCCTTGTGTAGTCTGTTAGCATTTCGCTCCTAGCTTGTTGGGGTAAGTAAAGTTCCTGCCTTTGAGCTTTGTTTAGAGCTTTCTATTGAGTTAGAGAGGTAGGATTAGCACTGGTGGAGTTTGTAACTCCCAGCTGTTGTGTTCTGTGCTACGGTCCCTGAGGAATTGTGTGTTACCGTTGAGCAGGTGGTAGATCTGTGTGCTTGGGACGTCATTGTGGAAATCTGCTGTAGTAATTGTTGCAAAGAGAATTGAGGTACGAATGTGAGCTTGTTACAGCTTAGTATTGGGCATGGATTATGTGCTTTGCTGTGTATGCTCTATGCCGTTATCGTTTGTGAATTGTTATGATATCAACTGTTGCATATGCATACACGCATTATCCTGTTGAGCTTTGTTTTGCTAGCTGTGCCTGTTCTTTTGATTGAAGAATTCCAGGATGCTGTATTCGAGGACGAGCGGGTAGTTCCCGTATACCTCAGAGGCGAGCGGGTAACTCCCGTACCTCATCTCCCTGCTGGGTTTGTTAGCCGCTATGAGCGGAGTGGGTAGCTCCCACATCTCATGAGTGGGCAACAGCAGGTGGAGCTGTCTGTTTAGCACCTGGTATGGTGTACTGGAGATGAGTGGGTAGCTCCCATGTGCTCAGTATACCCTGTGGACACTGATTGTCTTTCCTTTGATCAGATCTTATTGTTGAGCAGTTGTTGAGATCCTTTGACTCCTTCCTTCGTTGTAGCCTTGTTCTCATGCATAGCATTTGCATATTGCTTGTTGCTTTCCATTAGCTGTTTTATGCTGTTCTCCGTACTGTGTTTTGATCCCATGTCCCTCTTGGGCTGGTGTTTGTTTGCCTTTGTGTATGTTGTATAGGTTTCCCAGGTTATTCAGTTGGTCGTGGATTTGAACCTGTTGGAGGTGCCCCTGGAGGTGGTTAGAGTGTCCCAGTTAGCGTATAGCATATATGTATCTATACTAGTAGCCGGGGAGTGCCATGTGCTTTGTTGTATCCAGTTGCATTCTGTTATTCTTGTATGAGATACATGTTGTACTGTTGTAGTGTATTCTTTTAAACTGAGATATTTTGAGTATTGCAGTATTTTAAATTAATTTTTTATCAGTCAGGCCAAAAGCGAAAATTTAGCCACTATTTTAAATGCTTCTGCTATTTTTTGCGTGGTTAAACTCTGTGTTTGTGCACGAGGCCTAACAAAAACATCTTTCAATTAATCTTTTAAAAGCATACTTGAAATGTAGTTTCTTAAAAATATTTTTCAAAAACGTTTTGTAAAAATCTTATCTAAATACATATTTTAGGTTTTTTAACTCTTAAAACACTAAATCTTTTTTAAAAACGTGTCCACACGGAGCCTAAGAGTTTCTGAATTTGTGAGTGAATGTAATGAAACGCACGTGCTGTCCAGACGCCCTAGCTGATCTATGTTAATTGTAAAGCGAGTAAAAATATATATTTTTTGAAATAGATCATGAAAATACAACTCAGTTTGCCGCGGCCATAACGATAAAAGTGAGTCACAATTACATTTCTTTCGGATAACAGATCAGATCAGTAAATCCAGTTCGGACAAGTGTTGCCATAAACATAAAGATTATGAAATATTCAAAATTACGAAAAAGTTCATCATAAAAATTTTCCTCATCAAAGCAGAATAAATAAATCGCATGTGATCAAATTGGTGCGGAAACGAGGGTCCAGCAATAAGCGCTCTCTCATCTCCGATACAGCTCTCATCTGCCAGCTCCACCTAAACCTCCTCACATACATTAGTAAAAATTAGTGAGCCTAGAGGCCCAACAAGTGCCCAACAAGTGAATCCGTTAATAACAAATAAAAACATAATGCGCATGCGTAAAGTAATATGAAAGGAAGAAACACGGTTCATAAACTTTTCTGTGAGCAAGTCGCATAAAATTCCCTTAATCATTCGTCAATCATTTTATTTTTTTCCTAAAGTGTGGCTCAGAAACTTTTTAGGTCGTAGTCTCTTGATTAAGCTCATCTAGTAGTAGGCTTTGCGGGATACCGCCCTTAATCTACTATGTTGGCAGGCACCCTGGCTCATTAGCCAACATCCCCATGCCCGGAGGTTGACAGGGAACCCAGGTCTATCGACTGACATCCTCACGCCCATAGGTTGGCCGGACACTCGGCCCGTAGACGACACTCACACGCGTAAGCTCACCGCCATAACCTTTTCCACAAATCACATAAAAACCTCAAGACATTCCTTTAACCTTTTCTTTCCTGCTCTTAATGAATTTTCCTCAATAAAGATAGTTGGTGCTTTCAAATCTTTCATTTTTAAAACGTCAACCTACTCACGCTCACAACCCCTGTAAAAATTTACTACATTTAAAATACTGCTGAGAGCTCACGCACGCATAGGCGGTCCGCTTAAAATTCTTGAATTTTATTTTTGAAATACACGGGAACACACGTGCACAAAGTGGCGGGACGGGAAACAGATCAAGCCTTAACCTTTAATGAACACCCAACTATCTGGTTACTGAGTGTTTGCTGGACGTAAATCAGATCATATTAGTGCTGACACTTAAAATTGTATTGTACGAACGAATAGTTGAGCTCAGGTTAGGAAGGTGATACAAAATAGATGGACCAAATCAGATCAAAATGATTGATCAATTCAGAAGGTCAAAATTTGATTAGGATGGTCAAACCAGACTAGGATGTTCAAATCAGCTTAGGATTTTCAGACCAGATCAAAATGGTCAAATCAGCTTAGGATGGTCAAATAGAACTAAAGAAGTCAGAACAGACTAAAATGGTCAACTCATACTAGGGCAGTAAAACGGACAGAGCAGTCAACTCAAACTAGGACAGTCAAAATATATTAGAAGAGTCAAGGTAGTTTCAAACGTTTAACTCAGTTCATAATAGAACATAATGTCAGTTCAAGCCAAAGAAGTTAAGTCAAATCAGATGTCAGGCCTGGTGCTCATAAACCAAGAATAAATACACAATTAACACAAAATACGGAAGCTTAAAAAGTGGTTAAAATTTTTCTCTTTGGATAAGATGTCGTGCAATGCATGAATGGATACAACCAGTCATCGGAGCTCAAGGCACATCAACTCTACTGGAATCAACAACCCGGTGGCCACAACGCATGTGAGTGCATGGGAGCTACCCACTCGGATCACACACAGTAACATAAGCACAACGACCAACTCAATCTGTGACGCCCCAAGCTCATGAGTGCATGGGTGCTTCCCACTTGGCTCATAGCGGAAAACAAACCAAAGCAGAGAGAAGAGGTGCACGGGAGTTACCCGCTCTGCCTCAAGAGGTATACGGAAACTACCCGCTCGGCCTCAAGCATCTCACAGAACGCTTCCTGTACCAACAGATCAAAACAGCATGCGGAAACAATGGATCAGCTCAATATGAAATGCGTGTATGCAAAAACAGCCGTTTACAACATTCAACTATACAGCATAAGCAAATAGCTTCAACATCATACGCATGCATAATAGAACAGCTCAGACCCTATCATGCGACACAAGACTTAGCACTGAATTCACAACCATAAGCACGATAACTTACACAACACAAACAGTGCGGCTACTCAGCACACGAATAAAATAGCTACTGCCTCTTAACATGTATACAGCTTAGAAAACTACATGCATAACATGGTTTAGCACTCGCATAGAAGGTTACATCAGCGTAGCATACACACGACAAGGCTAAGACAGCTGAGCACAGAGCCACAATATGTTCGCATGCCTATCTCAAAGTTTTAAATAGAAGCTCATATATGTACCTTAAGCGGATCTTGTCAAAATACCTCAACCAAGCTCACAGTCAGAGCATCTCACACCACAGTTGACGCAAAACTCACATCCAACATCTCAGGGTGGAAAAATATGCCAGAAGCCACAAGGGAGGATCTAATCTGGTAAGATACCTAAGAATCAGTTTTGGTTCAAGCTCAACGGCTTACGGTCGAAGCTCCAGAACACGGCCAGCTTGTACACAACCTCACAGTTCAACCTAGCTCAAGGTAAGAACAACTAAGGTTTGAAAACAACACTAACAATCTTGGTTACCTGAAAGAAGCTCATGCGGTCGAAAAATCATGAAAGACGGGTCACAATGCTTCTATTCGTCTTCCTCAGTCTGGCCTCCTCACGACCCCAAACTGGTACAAAAACTTCGAGCTTGACGAGGGGTTTCCAACCGAGGTACTCTCACTCAAAACTGATTGGTCGATCTCCGACGATCTGGAAAATACTAGGTCAATTGAATAGTGACCACGAGGGTTTGGAAAATATCTGTGTATGGTCTAAAAATGACTAAGTGTCGGCCAACGAAAGGGTATATATACTAAAGCTCTTCAGCTCACGGCTATAGTGATTTCAAATCTGCTCAGACCTCAACACTGTATTCAGCCCAGCGTACAGCTCAGCAAGCACAAACAATCCCACTATCGCATCGAATAGCTCACGTCACAACAGATCACGACATTACAGACCACGCTCTCGAATCATCTTGTAGCGCCCCAAAATCCCCAAGACCATAAATCGATTAGCTATCTTTGTAAGGGCTGTTTTGTGATTTTCGAGCATTTAAAACTTCAGTTAGAATCAAATTTCTTCCTTCTTTCAGCTTTGAAGCAACGACCAGAAGGTTTCGGAAGGAGTTCGCCCCAAGCACAAATCTGAAATGATCCAGATCTTATTTTTCCTCTTCAAAATAAAATAATTAAAGTATGGTAGTAAGTTTATAAATCAAAATAGTAGTAGGGAGTTTTAGCAAAATTCTTTAAAACAGGACAAGAGTTGGCACGCCAGCCATGCCTACTCAAGTGTTTCTACCTACTACCCAATCATTCGTCCTTGTATAAAAATGTTTTACGTAAGGTTCTGGATTCATTTTGGTTGCAAGAAACGTTAATTTCTTCAAAATACTAAGCAGTTCTTATAAGTGTGCTTGTGGAGGATTTCAACCGAAGCCGTCTGCACGTTGCGAGCTTCATTCAGGAAAGTAAATCCGATTCTTGCTGCATTGTAAAACATATATTGCTTCGTTGTTTCTTGTGTATGCTTGCCTGTTTCAGTTTCAGTTAAAGTTTGAGTTGAGTTATGGATTCACTGATTTGATTTTTTTCGTTTTGAGTAAACTCACCAGAAGGTTTAGCAAACAACTTTTTTTAAAATATACTGAGTTGTACAGGTTTCAGTTAAGATAAAACCGAGAGAAGTTCCTTCTTGTTCTTACGTATTGCGAAGGTTTTGGACATTGAATCAAAATGGATAAGTAACGCTGGTTCGATCGGGAGCAAGTTCCGATTGGATAAGCGAAGCTGGTTTGTTTAGAGAATGTCTGAGTCGAAGCTGTATTTCGTGTTTTGTAGCAAAGTCTATTTCTATGCGTAACATTATTCTTAGCCAAATCTGTTTTCGGGTTTCTCACAACTAAGTAACCTATCAAATCTGATTTCTTTCCTTCTTTCTGCTTTGAAGCAACGACCAGAAGGTTCCGGAATGAGTTTGCCCCAAGAACAAATCTGAAATGATACAGATCTTATTTGTCCCCTTCAAAATAAAATGATTAAAGTATGGTAGTAAGTTTATAAATCAAAATATCAAAATAGTAGTAGGGAGTTTTAGAAAATTCATTAAAACAGGACAAGAGTTGGCACAGCAGCCATGCCTACTCAAGTGTTTCTACCTACTACCCAATCATTCTTCCTTGTATAAAAATGTTTTACGTAAGCTTCTGGATTCATTTTGGTTGCAAGAAACGTTAAGTTCTTTCAAAATACTAAGAAGTTCTTAGAAGTGTGCTTGTGGAGGATTTCAACCGAAGCCGTCTGCACGTTGCGAGCTTCATTCAGGAAAGTAAATCACATTCTTGCTGCGTTGGAAAAATGGTTACATACAGCACAGGACTCATCTGTCAGCTTACACCCGATCTGGTCCAACACAATCAGCTCGCATAACTACACAACAAGCTTCTAAGTTGAACCTTTCCTTCTCTACGTCCAGCGTACTCCAAACTAGAACAGTTCTCCAGAAAACACCAATCAGCTTACACCTCTAAGGTCAGCACATGTGAGGTCCAGGGCTCGAAGAGGTCGGGGAGTGATCGCCGGTTCCAGAGGTTTCACGGACAATGAGCGGCTCCTGGCAGGCTTCTAGATGCGAAGGGGCACATGAATGAACCGATCCCACACCGAAATGAGAGGGATTACGAGACTGGGATGTTATAGATGTAATTGAGGTTAGATGAGGAAAGGATTATCAGATTTAATTGGTACTACTCATACCAACAAGATGCATATTCTTTTCTGGAACTCATCACTTAAGAACTCCAAAGTTAAGCGTGCTTGACTTGGGTCAGAGCCGACCTCTCTTAGTACGATGTGGTCGGGGACGAACCAAGCGGAAGCTGGTGGGCATGTGAGGTCCGGGGTTCAAAGAGGGCGGGGAGTGATCGCCGGTGCCAAAGGTTGCACGGGACAATGAGCGGCTCCTGGCAGGCTTCTAGAGGCGAAGGGGCACATGAATGAACCGATCCCACACCGAAATGAGAGGGATTACGAGACTGGGATGTTATAGATGTAATTGAGGTTAGATGAGGAAAGGCTTATCAGATTTAATTGGTACTACTCATACCAACAAGATGCATATTCTTTTCTGGAACTCATCACATAAGAACTCCAAAGTTAAGCGTGCTTGACTTGGGTCAGAGCCGACCTCTCTTAGTACGATGTGGTCGGGGACGAACCAAGCGGAAGCTGGTGGGCATGTGAGGTCCGGGGTTCAAAGAGGGCGGGGAGTGATCGCCGGTGCCAAAGGTTGCACGGGACAATGAGCGGCTCCTGGCAGGCTTCTAGAGGCGAAGGGGCACATGAATGAACCGATCCCACACATAAAAATGAGTTCAGTGAAGTGAATCTACCAGATTCCAATGATCCACTTTCGATCAAGAGCCAGTATATATCTCATTCAATTAGAGAAGTGAAGTTTCAGATTTGAGGTTTTATGTTATAGAGGATCCGGTCATTCAGGAAGGGACCAAGATTTTGGTATAACTGTAATCCTTTCATGGCAGAAGGGACCAAGATTATGGAAGTACTGAAATACCTTCACAGAGAGTTACTGATCAGTTAACATGCTTGATGCACAAGGACCACCAGAGAGCCTCTAGACCATAAATCATCTAGTATAAGCGATTCAGATCTGAGACCATAGTTGTCTTTCAGTAGCGAGATTTCAGATTCTGATATCTTACTTAATGTTATGTATTCAGATTTCAGTTATGCCTGCATTTACGTGTTTTGTTATCCTCATTTTTACTTGTTGAGCCCTTAGGCTCACTAGTGTTCCCATTGCAGGTGAGGCAGATCAGGGCCAGGGGGGTGGCGCAAGTTGAATCAGATCTGGGGGTTGTGTGTGTTTATCAATGGCCAGCGTTTTCCGCGTAGTCACAGCTGTTGTTGTTTTTGATCTTTTGTCAAACTGTATTAAGATCCATTACAACAATAGAGAATTCATATAGAGTTCCCGTAGTTGTAATATCTGATTTTTGTAATCGAAATCTGAAGTCTTTATCTCAAATCTGTTTCGCCTGTTACTTTTGGCGCATTGCTTTATTTAAGCTTTGTGTAAGGGAATACATGTTATTTTATTCTGATTTAGTCCTTCTATTTATTTCGAATTTTATTTACTCCAATTTTGTTGATTCCCATGGGTTTGGGCGTCACACAGCTCTTGCGCATCACATCAGATTGCATTGATAGACACATGTCAGCTCTCGTGTGGTAACAGCTCTCGCGCACTACTCCAGCACAGGAGAACCGATCAGCTCTCACAAACAGCTCTCGTCCAAAGCTGAAACCACCTCTCCTATGGTGTGCATCAGCATCAGCATCAGCTTACGTCTAAGCTTATTTCACAAACTAGCACCGCACAACACCCGTAATCTGATCCCTCAGATCAAGGCACCCATGACATCCCTCAGCTGAATCCAGCTTACACTCATATAGGAAAAACCCAGAGTTATTAGCCTCTAAGCTGTTGTCCCAAAACAACTCGAGGCAGAAAACTCGATCAAGCACAACGAAGAAGTTCAGCTCAAAATTGTTCCACTCAGATCAGCTCTCGCCTGATCTTATCCTTGCCAAACTCGATATAAAGGTTTCCAACAGCTAAAACCAGAAATGTTCTTCTACAAGAGCTTTCGCCCAAATCTGATTGCGCAAACAACTTGCGGAGCCTCAAGTCAGATCGCACTCTATCAATCAGCTCAGGATGCTCTATCCAGCTTACGACAGTCAAACAGCCTGCGATCTTATATCAGCACAGAGCATTCAGCTCAGCTTATGCTCTACAGAACAGTAATCACTACAAAATCTCAGCTTACACCACTCAGCTCAGCACACGTCGACCATCTCCGGTCACACTCATCCACAACAGCTCATCAGGCCAGCGCATACCTTCCAACTCAGATCTCTTACTCTCTTCTCAGTTAGAAATATGTAGATAAGCTTAGAGTACCCAATTCAGAACGCCTCGCTCAGGTCAGCTTGTGATGCTCTATTCAGCTTTCGCTGTTTCATCCAATTCACAATGCTTTCAGATCAGCTCACGAACCTAGGTCTCAAGGCACGTACTCATACCAGCTCGCGATTGTCAACCCAGCTCTCAAGGGTCAACCCAGCTTGCGACGCTGTGTAACTCCCAGAGATGCATAGAACTTACGTCTACTTCCTAAACTGCTATCATCTCATAGAGCTGCACTGGACTGGTTTGTGCTACAGCAGTATCAGCTCAGCTCACGTGCCCAGAATGGTTACATACAGCACAGGACTCATCTGTCAGCTTACACCCGATCTGGTCCAACACAATCAGCTCGCATAACTACACAACAAGCTTCTAAGTTGAACCTTTCCTTCTCTACGTCCAGCGTACTCCAAACTAGAACAGTTCTCCAGAAAACACCAATCAGCTTACACCTCTAAGGTCAGCACATGTGAGGTCCAGGGCTCGAAGAGGTCGGGGAGTGATCGCCGGTTCCAGAGGTTTCACGGACAATGAGCGGCTCCTGGCAGGCTTCTAGATGCAAAGGGGCACATGAATGAACCGATCCCACACCGAAATGAGAGGGATTACGAGACTGGGATGTTATAGATGTAATTGAGGTTAGATGAGGAAAGGCTTATCATCATCACTTAAGAACTCCAAAGTTAAGCGTGCTTGACTTGGGTCAGAGCCGACCTCTCTTAGTACGATGTGGTCGGGGACGAACCAAGCGGAAGCTGGTGGGCATGTGAGGTCCGGGGTTCAAAGAGGGCGGGGAGTGATCGCCGGTGCCAAAGGTTGCACGGGACAATGAGCGGCTCCTGGCAGGCTTCTAGAGGCGAAGGGGCACATGAATGAACCGATCCCACACCGAAATGAGAGGGATTACGAGACTGGGATGTTATAGATGTAATTGAGGTTAGATGAGGAAAGGCTTATCAGATTTAATTGGTACTACTCATACCAACAAGATGCATCTTCTTTTCGGGAACTCATCACTTAAGAACTCAAAAGTTAAGCGTGCTTGACTTGGGTCAATTTTGGGATGGGTGACCCTCTGGAGAGTTTCTCAGGGTGCGTGCGAGTGAGGACAAAACACGCTGAAAAGATCAGTGTTGGTACAGTGGGGGAATTCATTAAATCTGGGGCGTTACAGCACAGGCCACTCAAACAGCTAGCATGTGCTGGTCTAAACTGAAGCCCAAGGTAGCTTTCACCATCAGCTTAGCACGAACCATAGGATCAGCTGGCGTCCGATCTGATCCACCTCAGTAACTACTCTCTAAGCTGAAATAACCTCGATTTTTAACCACATTAATCATCTCGACTAATCATAGTCCTCACATTCTCCCCACCTTAAGCGATTTCGTCCTCGAAATCAAATGAAACAGTCTGTACAAACAAAACAGATCACAGCACAGACTAAACAAACCACTAACAGCACACAGGGGAGAATTCAGTACTCAAAAGAAGATGAGGCTACTCTTGCCACTTCTAGGTTGCCACTACTCAGGTAACCTCTTCTCGACCACACCAGCTCCATTGCACCAAAACCAAGGGATAGTCTTATTCATCAATTGTTTCTCCTTTTTGTCCAGAAATCTCACTAGATACTCATTACATCTTAGGGTGTTGTCCAGCACAAGTTCATCAGTCCTAAACCAAGGTAGGATCTGGCTCGCATTTCCTTGGCTTAGAAACATGAAATTCATCATGCATCGACAACAACTCAGTCGGCATCCGAAAACTTCAAGCCAAAAATCCAAACTGTTCAAATAATCTCGTACAAACTGATGAAACTAAGATCTAACCTACCCTTCATCCTCAAGCTCATCACAATCTAGAATGACAAACTCGCAAGAGGCACACGATCAACAACCTGAAACTCCAAAGATCCACACCTTATAAGCACAATCTGTCTTGGCGGTCTCGCGCTGCCTTCGCTCTTAATCGAATCAGATCTTCTTGGTCCTTCACATTCTGCACAAATACTGGTGAAGACCACTGATTTTCCTCCATTTCTTCAAGTCGATAAGGCGATCTGCACTTCTTATCGTGCAAAACCTCAAAGTATGTCACCCCGAACATCACTTTGTAGTTAAAATAGCACGAAAACTCTACCAAAACAAGGAATTCCTTACAACCATCATCGAAATCCATCGCTAATGCTCGTACCATGCCTTCAAGAATCTGCATGGGTTGCTCAGATTGGCCATCTAGTTGGGGAGGTAAACTGGTCTCATTGCCAATCGAGACTCCAAAGTTGTCTGCAAGCTGTTCCAACATCGGGAAGTACACCAAGAATCCTCGTCGAACCCTGTCCACATCGGTACACCATGCAATATCACTTCTTGGTTGGTGTACCACCTCGACATCTTCTTAAAGAATCTGTCACACCAAAGGGACATAGCATGGGCTAACTTAAACGGACTATCAACGACTACCCAAAACGTCTCACAACCTCGGGCCTAAATGAGGAAAATGGATAATTAACTCCTTTGGCATGTGATCCCAATTCCAATGGAGCACACCTAGACGCAGAAGCCTAGGAACACACAAAAACACCTCTCGATCCTAAGGGTACAATCAACCGAGGGACACTAGTCAAGCGTTCTCTAAGATGACTTCAGCACAGCTTAGCTTACCAAACTGCACAGTCAACTGGGACCGACACGGCAAATGATCAGCAAGGACTCTAAAGCTGCTACTCAGCTCAAAATGTCGAGATCGACTCAAATCTGAAAGCTCTACTTAACGCGAACCACAACAACACTCTACCTAATCAGCTAGCACTATTCAGCTCCCAAGAGGCTAAGGTCAGCTTGCGAATCACATCTAAAGATCCCATCTAATCTGATCCATCTTACTCTAATATCAAGGCCTCGCTAGCTACATAGATCAGCTTAACCCCATCGTCTAAAGGATAGACTCATATCCGCTTCTCCAAGAAAAATTCCTATGCCGCTGGGTCAGCAGCAGCACTTGCCTAGATATATTCGATCATCCTTCACGTCAGCAGGTGCACAACGGCAAGGGAACTCTAGAAGTCATGGCAGATCCTGGAACCAACTCAATTTCGAATCAATCTCTTGTTCCGAAGGAAAACTAGGAACCTCATCTGGGAAGACGTAAAAGGCTATCAAAAAACGGGGGTGTCACTAACATCTACTCCTCAAACTTAACAACCCGAATCAGCACTATTTCATGGGACATCCAACTCACACCGGCAGAAGTAACAACCAACACCACATCACACAAAAAAGGTGGAGTAGAATCAACCCACACTCTAACACAGCAGGGCAGAAACACAAGTGTGTGATGTTCTCGTGTCAACACAAAACTCATGCAGGATAATACACAAGCGAAGCAAATACCTGCAATCACTCCACCGACAAATTGTCAGCTTTCTCCCTCATCAGTGCATTCAATTGAGCCTACTGAGGTCCCAAGTGCTGAGATTGAGAAGGCCCTCTGAACCTAGATGCTTCAGGTGGCTGAAAACTCGATCGCTGGGGCTGAGCAGGGGTATGCAGTCTCCACGAAGCATCACCATAAGGGCCCTATTGTGACAAGTTATAACTATATCCTCTTGCATGACACATCCTTACAAAGTGTCCAAATTTCCCACAGATATGGCATGCCCCTTGAACTCCACGACACTGTGAAGTCGGATGCTTGCCACCGCATTGACCACAAACAATTGTCCCACTAGAACTGTCCGAACCAGAAGAACTCGAACCGGTTCTCTTGGACTGTTTCCATCTCTGCCTAAACCTATGACGGTTCGAAGATTGCGGTGCCTGAGAAGGCTGGGTAGGAGGAATCCCAGACGGCACAGGAGAAACACACTATCCCACTGTCGGTTGAACCTTGGCTTGTCTATTCGAGAGACTCTCCACAATGTCTATCGCTCGGTTCATAGCATCAGCATAGGTGGAAGGGGAACCTGCTAACACCAAAGGATAAAGGTCCTCTCTCAAAACTTCCAAAAACCTGTTCTTCTTTGCCCTCTCTCAGCCAGAAACATGGTGGATTAAGGTGAGAAGGGAAGAAAACTAACTAGCATACTCGGCCACCTTCAGATCCCATTGCACCAAGTTATCGAACTCGTGCTCCTTGGTGTCGTAGTATGACTCGGGGATGTACTCCTAACGAAAGGCAGCACGAAAAATCTCCCACGAGATCACCATACCCATCTCTATCATCGATAGGGAGAACCTCTCCACCAGCGCTGTGCAAGTTCTCTCAGCTGGAAAGTCGCCAAACTCAATCTCCTCTCATCCTCATAGTGCACACGGTCAAACAAACCCACCATGTGCTCAAGCCATCCGTCGGCTACAAGACCACCTTCAGCACTATTGAAGGTAGGAGGATTCATCCGCTGGAATCTAGCCAGAAAAAGCTCCATATCATCTACTCGTCGAGTAAAATGCGCCACCTCAACCTCTGCCTGCCTCATACGATGGCGCAAAGAAACTCTTGGTTGGCAATATCCTCCTCACTATCCGGAACTCTCGGCTCGTCTACAACCTACCTACCAGTTCGACCTTTACCTCTCCTCCACGGCATCTAAGCACACAAAGGTAACCACAAACAAAGCAGGTAATCATGTAGTCAAGCACGTACAGGAGAACAATCACTGTGCCTAGACTCGAGTGTGATAGAAAAGAAACGATCTTATCCCAGTTTAAGCTCCAAAACCAAAATGTCAGGAACAATGCTCATCCAAGAATAAGAACACAATTAACTCAAAATACGGAAGCTTAGAAAGTGGTTAAAATTTTTCTCTTTGGCTTGAACATAAAAATACCATTCGAAATAAGCGCATACTCAAAATATAGACTTTGTTTCAAAAGTAAACAATAATAAATATCAACTCAGTCAAGCAGTATATGTGTATAATCACAACAACAAGAACATGGAATCCTTAAGATGACAACTACACAGGGCATACCCTCAGAAATGACTCGATGAAAAATACATTTACATAACAGGGAACTCGACACCCACGGGGCTCAACAAGTTGACTCATCTCTCGGACCACTTGATCTACCTGAAAATCCTACAATGGCCTAACACAAGCTAAACTGCCCCAAGGGAAAATAAACGAGTTCAAACCTCAGTACAAAGAGCAATCATAATACAACTATCAAATAAACAAGTAACATAAGATGTTGTGCAATGCATGAATGGGTACAACCGATAATCGGAGCTCAAGGCATATGTAATGCCCGAAATAATTAAGAAGAGAATTAGTAATTCCGAGATTTCCAGATTTTCAAATGATAGATTTTGATGAAGCTTGATCATGAGCTCGGATTTCTTCTGGAAGTGTTGGGTGATTAAGGAACTTGGTATCGTTGAATTTTTCTAAGTGTGGGAACCATACGAAGCGACCAGATGAAGCGATTTGATAAAATCGTTCAGCAGCAGGTTACTGTAGCAAAGTCAATGCGGGTCAACACTACTGTAGCTTGCGACTGGTTGAATTTTGAATTCCAGTCTTTGCGCTTAATTCCCGTTGCTACTGATAGTAGACGTGCAAATACAAGATTCAATAAGAAATCGCCATGTGTAGGTTACTATTATGCACGTGGGAACCAGCAGCGAGAGTTCTTTGTGAACCTGCTGGTTTATTCACGTGGGAACCAGCAGCGAGAGTTCCTTACGCACCTGCTGGTTTATGCACCTGCTGGTTTATTGATGTATTGACTGGTTTTGATGACGTAGGTGCGACGTCGTTGTTTTGGTAATAAACGCAAGTCAGTCGATGCAAGTATGTGAAATTTGGTTCCAGCCGAGAGAGTAATGCGACATCATTTTGACTTATGAACAGGAACCTCGATACGATGTCGTTTTGTATGAATTAGTGACCAGTCGAGGGATCTGAAATCAGTCGATGGTTTGTGGTATCTGCTGGTTAATCAGTTGAAGGAACAATGCGATGCCGTTTTGAATAACATAGCGAAATCAGTCGTTGGAATTAATTGTAACGACATCGTTTTGATTTTCGAAGTGTTGCGACTGGATTCTTGTTGTGACTGGATTCTTGTTGCGACTGGATTCTTGTTGCGACTGGTTGCTACTGCGGCTGGTTGTTGCTTCTGCTGTATAATAAGAGAATGATGATTGTTTCGAACAATGACTGAGGAAGATAAACAACAGTTGAGGAATCTGTTTAACGTTATCCACTTTAGAATCGGTGGGAGTATATCCTGTTTGAATACTCAGCATGACACGTGGAATTCGAATTGAACACGTTGGAAATGCTGCAGAAAAATAGAGACCGTTGTCTATAAAAAAGATTGAATTCGAAATATTGAGAACATCTTGACTACAGATATCGGACTTTGATTATGTGAAGGTCTCAGGAAGTGTTGAAACAGAGTTTGAGTGAAGTACTTTGAAAACAGAGGAACGAAGGTATAATTTGACATGAGAGTCAGGGAATTAGAATACTCAAGAAGGATATTTCTTGGGTTTTCCAGATGAAAATCACATACTTGATATTTGTTCTTGACTTAGAACTTGAATTCTGTATGTGTCGGTCCATCACAGGTAGTGGATCTTTTATATTTGCATAAGAATGCATAACGAAGAGAAATGAATTGATTCTAATGCCCAGGACTGAGATGGCCTGATTTTCGAAGCCGAAGATGGTTTTGATAGATGAATAATCATGTCAAGATCGGATACGAATCTTGATGGCATCGAACTGAAATGGAATCAATTCTGAGATCGAAGAAGAGAAATAGAATCATTTCATTGCATTGCATTTGTTTTACAGTTGATAAACTGTTATTCATTTTATTTATTGATATTGTTCATGCCTGTTGATTATACTGGGAAATGTTCTCACCGGAGTTATCCGGTTGTTGTCTTGTTTTGTATGTGTGCATGACAACAGG
>KQ991059.1:7413-35523 GCA_001598015.1 Dorcoceras hygrometricum | reverse complement strand
TTTGCCACATTATCCAAATTTGCCTTTTTCTTGTCCTATGTTGTGTAGTCCATTCGAGTTTTCTCAATCCACTGTGGAGCACCAGCAGTAATCGCCATAGCCGTATTTTCCTTCATAATCTTCATGGGTCTATATGTATTGACGTACCACATGTCATCATCTTGCGCGGCCAAATGGGCTTGCATCCTGATCTTCCAATCGTCATTCTCTTCCTTCAAAAACATAGGAATTTTGTTGTGACAAGTAGACATATTTAAATGTAAGCACGAAGATCACACTGTTCAATAACTGAGAGTTCAGACTCTGATACCAATTGATAGGATCAATGGAATCGAAAATATAGTCAAAATAATCTTAGGAGTTCAGAAGGGGGGGTTGAATGAACTCCTTTGATTTTTATTTTTTGAAACCTTAAATTATTTTTACAATCCTCTCTTAACTCAGATCTGAGTGACCAGATCTGAGGCTCTCAGTCCAAATCTGTTTCTCGGTTAACAAGTATTGTGCGGAAAGAAACCGATTAGACAGTGAACAGTTAACAATAAATACGATGCAAGTAAGTAAAGATAGAGTTGAGAGTTTGTTTGTGAAAGTTCGGATCTGAAGATCCTACGTCTCCCCTTCTTCCTTTTCAGGAAGGTTCCACTAGAAGATTTGATGTGTACAGATTCTGTAGACACCGATTACTCAAGCCACGCTACAAGTGAACTCCTAGAAACTAAAATATGTGCAGATACCACTGCTGATTACAATCAAATGAATTTTCGAACTGCTTCAGAAAGCACGTTCGTTATAGACTCTAATCTGATTTTACAATGAATGCGATACAATAGAGTTCTGTAAATATTCTGGTTTCTTTACAATGAAATTGGTTTACAAATGTAAACCAGAAGATATCTCGAAGGTTTTTCTAATTGAACTGAATGAGAGTGTTCTTCGAGATGTTCAAGACTGGGACTCAAAATATTTTTGCGACAGTGCATTTTTTAGAGTCACCAAGCTTGTAGTTTCGCAGAGAGCTTGAGAGAGTAAAACTTCCGAGAGAGCTTCTTCGTATGAAATCTTCAGCTATTTATACATCTCCATCCTCAACGGTCATAAATGAGCCAGTAGACACAAACCATGTTTGCATATATTCATCGTATCAATGCTTTAAATGCTATGAAAAGGTCTGTCTAAAGTTGTCAGAGCTTTGTTGACTTTAATAACCAAAATAGGTAAACATCGAATAGACCAACTCTGCGTCCTGCAGAGTATTCTCCAAATAGCTCTGAACTGAATGAGAGTGTTCTTCGAGATGTTCAAGACTGGGACTCAAAATATTTTTGCGACAATGCGTTTTGAGAGTCACCAAGCTTGTAGTTTCGCAAAGAGCTTGAGAGAGTAAAACTTCCGAGAGAGCTTCTTCGTTTGAAATCTTCAGCTATTTATACATCTCCATCCTCAACGGTCATAAATGAGCCAGTAGACACAAACCATGTTTGCATATCTTCATCGTATCAATGCATTAAATGCTATTCAAAGGTCTGTCTAAAGTTGCAGAGCTTTGTTGACTTTAATACCCAAAATAGGTAAACATCGAATAGACCTACTCTGCGTCCTGCAAAGTATTCTCCAAATGTCTCTGAACTGAGTCTCTTTCATCCACTTTGTCTAACAGGCTTTATACGATTGAATCTTGATCGTTGAATCCTTTGGAATGAATATCTGACGAACTTAAGCTCAAATCTGTTTCAGCACTGAGATTTGAAATCTGCTCTCAAATATATAAGCTTTTTACTTTTCTTTTTCTATCGCATAACTTCCCTCTTTAACTTCTTTATAACTGTATAACTGTCAGATCCGAAGTTCCTGTTTTACATGAAATGTTAGCTCTTATCTCTATTCATATCTGAAATACCCTGTTCTGATCTGAATCTTCGTTTCTGAAATCTGAACAAATAACCTTTGAGCAGAAACCGATATATAACATGATCTGAATGCTCTCATCTGATCTGATAAGCTATCTTTCCCATTATATATATTGCTACCAATCTCTCGGATATGAAACGAAGCCTCTGTACAAGACCTGATAAGCTCTGATCCGAAATACTTAACCCGATAACTAAAATTACCCGAATATCCAAATCTGATAAGCTCTGATCTGAACTGTTATGAACCCTCTAAACTGATATCGTCATGAAGGCCACTGAACTGTTCTAAAATACTCTAATCTTATATCCTCTTATCTGATCTAAATATGCCTAGTTCAAATCTGAACGGATCTGAGTCCCCGATCCTAATTTGATAGAACCCGATAACTCCAAATCTGATAGCTTAATGTTCAGTTCTTTATCTTGTTTTTGTTATCACCAAAACCTATAAATTTTATCTTAACAATTTTCCCATTTTTGGTGATGACAACACTTAGCAGCCTATGACTTAAATAGAGACAAAAATAAATTTCTCCAAGTCTGCTTTATATATATAAGCAAAACTTTCTAAGTACAAGAGATTTGTACAAAGAACTAAAAAACTAAAAACTGCTCAGCTTCCTCCAAGCCAATATCGAAATCCTCTAGAGCTAGTACTTCCTCCTCCTCTGTATCCACTTCCTCTTTTCCTTGACGTTTCACTGCTGCTGCCTCTTCCTCTTCCACTATCTCCAGGTCCAGGTCTATTACGATCGTCAGGAGGCTGCGGACCTCGAATTATCCTATCTTCCCATTTTTTGTCATCAAGGCCCCTATTCATGTAGGCTATGATTTCTGACAATTAAGCGCGGAGGGTATTAAAGTTTTCTTGTGATTCCTTGCGGAATTCAAGAATATCATGCGCAATAGCATCTTTCTGGTCCTGTATCTCTTTACGAATATCATCCAATTCCTTAGATAGAGCAGCCTTCTGAACTTGAATCTCCTTACGGAGAACATTGTTTTGAACAAGAACGACCCGGTCCTGATTATCCGATGCTGTAAGAAACGCAGTCTCAAGGTTTGAAATTTTCTTAGAAAGAGCGACCTTGAGTTCTTCTATGTGAAATCTGGTCTGCACTTGCTCAAGAGAGATCTGATAAACTGTAGCTCGAAGCTGTGCAAATGCTTCTGTATTATCCGTTGAAGAAATAGCAGTTGGTAATGAGATCTGAGGAGTAACAACAGTTGTCTCTTCGACCGGAAGAACTTTAGCGGAAGATGAGATCTCAGGAATATCATCAGTGGTGAAATGCATAGGAGAATCAGTGGAAGAACTATGACTAGAAGGATTCAGATTCTCAGATCGTGAAGAGCTAGAACTGGAAGAAATCAGATGAGCATCTAAACCTCTCCGAAAAACACCAAAAAATCCCGTCTGCTCTGCTTCTATATCTACAACTGTTCCTACTGCAACTATATCTGTACAAAGATTATGCGTACCAACTGGCATAAGATGACTAAAATGATTGAACTGTACAACGTCAACACATATTTCAGCCCACCGCCTTCTAACAAGCCCGGAGAAAGGCGGTCATGAATCCAGATCCTGAACAGGCTCAATAAAAATGCAGATCGGGGCAAGTGTATCCACAGTTGGCTTTTGAGGTAGCTGTGCCTCTCGCTAGAAGTAGTTGCACTGTACTCGCGTATCCACCGATTTGTGCCCTCTATAACTGTCCAAGATCCATCAATTAAGAACATTCGCCTAACCCAGTACTGAACGCTAGAACGAAATCGTGAAAGAATTCCACCACGCTGTACATCATTTCTTTCAAGCAGATTAGAAGAAGAAGGCCGTGTCCACTTGAGCTGATGTTTCGTCATCTGCTCCACCAAATTTGTCAACGCAAGGAGATGAGCTTCTGAGAGGATATCCAATATTTGAAGATCAATAGTTGTTGCGGGCATGCCTGATTCCAAATTACTGTGTCTGGCCTCCAAAAATTTCCTTAACAACATTTCCATATACTTCGAGATTATGTACATGCGCCTCTGAACAGCTGTTTGCAAAGAATCTGTCTCTGCCCATACCAAAATATGTTCCTCCTTGGCAACAATATCCGAAACTTACTCCAAAACTGCCAAGCGGCATAGACTGAACGAATGAAAGAATGAAAAAATCTCCTCAATAACTTTCTCCCATATCTGTACAAACTCAATATCAGCACAAATCAACGTGAACATCTCTTTCACTGGATTACCTTTAACCATCTCCTCTACAAGGGCCGCCTTCCCCTTGTCTGCTAAATCAATCTTTGGAAGGTTGGCCTTGTGCCAGATGACTTCCTTGATCTGTATGCCATGGCCAAATCTGATCTTGGTAGGATCTATAGAGGTATAAGAAGGAAGCATCATTTCCTCAGGGATCCGCTTCAAGATATCATCGATGGACATGGACTCTTCATCAGACAAGGGTGTCTCAGCCAGCTCCAGAACCTTGCTAAAGGGCTCTGTGTCTTCAGAGTCAACCACCTTGTCAACACTCTTTCCCTAATCAGCAGCTACCGGCTCTGTTTCCTTCTCCTTCTCCTTCTACGTGTCAACCAGAGGTCCTTCTTCATTGGATAACACCTGGAGGCTGATGTCTTCATCATAATTAGTGATAGATGAAACATCTATCCTGCTCTTCGTCTAATCTGTCTCAATCTCAGTAGTCTCCATCACCACTGGTTCAACGGTTTCCATCTCCTACTTCTCTATCTCAGCTGTCTCCGTAATCACCTGTTTAATATATTTTCAACAGATTCATCTTCAGACCCATCTTGCAACACCAATTTCCTCTTCAGTGCACGGTGTCGTTGAGCGTGAGGGGTCACAGCTGGTACAACAGATATGGGTTCCGGATTTTGTACCACCGGTATAATCGACAAAACCTTTTCTGCGGGAGAAGCTCTCCCCATAGTAGTCCTCTTCTTCTTAGCGGCAGGCTCAACAATTGTCAGGCCTCGTGCTCTACTCAGAGTTAAACCACGCAAAACAATAGCGGAAGCATACAAAAAGTGGCTTAAAATTTTCGCTTTAGGCCTGATGGTTTAAAACATATAATTTAAAATACAATCATACTTAAAATATCCCAGTTTACAAACACTCAGTACTAGAGTACCGCATTTAAACAAATACAAGTACTACAACATACATTTGAATCCCACAAGCACAGGGCATTCCCCGGCTGTCAGTACTAGTACATATATGCTATACGCGAACTGGGACACTCTATCCACCTCCTGGGGCACCTCCAGCTGGGTCAAAGCCACAACCAGCAGAGAAACCTGGGAAACCCGAAAACACACACATGCAACAATACACAAGACCAAGAGGGACATCAGGGTCAAACCCCAGTACGGAGAGCAATACAAACAGCATAAGGAAAGCAACAGATAAATATACAACTGCTATGCAAGGGATCAAGGATACAACCGAAAGCAGGGAGCCAAAGGATCTCAACAACAGCTCTCAACAGTAAGATCTGATCAAAGGAAAGACAGACAGTGGCCACGGGGTATACTGAGCACATGGGAGCTACCCACTCATCTCCAGTACACCGTACCAGATGCTAAACAAACAGCTCCACCTGCTGTTGCCCACTCATGATATGTGGGACCTACCCACTCCGCTTATAGCGGCTAACAAACCCAGCAGGGAGAAGAGGGACACGGGAGTTACCTGCTCGGCCTCTGAGGTATACGGGAACTACCCGCTCGTCCTCAAACACAGAATCCTGGTACTCTCAAATCAACATAATAGGCACAGCTAGCAAACCAGAGCTCAACAGGATAATGCGTATATGCAAATGCAACAGCTGATATCATAACAAGGCACAATCAATAACGGCACAGAGCATACACATCAAAGCACATAATCCATGCTCAATCCTAAGCTGTAACAAGCTCACATCCGTACCTCAATTCTCTGTGCAACATTTACTACAAACAGATTGCCACAATGACGTCCCGAGCACACAGATCCACCACCTGCTCAACGGTAACACACAATTCCTCAGGGACCGAAGCACAGAAAGCAGCAGCTGGGAGTTACGAACTCCACCAGCGCTACCCTACCTCTCTAACTTAACAGAAAGCTCTAAACAAGCTTAAAGGTAGGATCTATACTTACCCCAAAAAGCTAGGAGCGAAATCCGACGCTTATGCTAACAGAATACACAAGAGAGATGTCTTCTCACACCTCACCAGCTTCGAGCAAACGTTCGAAAACAATATCCAAACGAAGCGTCTCAGCAAGAGGAGTCCAACTCTACCACTCTTACTTCAATCGGAGCTGTCTACCGTCAGAAATCGAAGAAGATAAGGTTCAGTGAACAGTAGCAAGGGGATCGCAACATAAATTATTATCGGGAAATATTCTAAGTATGGAAACTGGATACTCAAATCGAAGACCAAGTCCTCTAATATAAGTCAAAGCTGATCACAGCTGAAGGAACAGTATCCACCAACACTTAAACTATCACAACTGATATTCCCGCTCGCAACCAGATCTTGAAACAGATCTCACTCTACGCCAAAACAACGATCGCTACTAACTCAAACGATGTCGCGGAGAATTACTCTCTCAACTGGACACGTCACCCGCTACTCACTGCTGAACACTAACCAACATCTGTTAGCAACAACATATCTCTCACAAAGCTGAAGCTAACGCAACTCACAGCTGAGTCTTCTTCGCCAATCCAAAACGCTGTCTTTCCAACTAATCCAAACAAAGACGTACTAGAACCCGCTACTGAAAATACGCTATCTCACCACTGAACACTAACGACAATAGATCTCGCTACAACTGCTGAACACAACCACCCATCGACAACTGCTGACGTCACCACTGCTGAACGCTAACATTCAGCGATGACCCACGCTAACTGCTGAAAAGATTCCGTGCAAAACTCAATTTCTCCATAACTGTTCTAAGGGCTAAAACAAAACCCGATAGCTTCTCCAAGCTCATCAACGCAAAGATTATCTCAATAAAACCTGATTAGTTAACTCAATTAATCTCATCAACTTTAGAGTCTCACAACAATAGCAGGAGCTGCTCTCCTATTTGTCGCAGCCTTCTTAACCATTTTCTCCACTCGCACTTCCAACACGTCTTCAGCATTGATATACTTGTTTTTGGCAATGTAAGTGCCAACAGTCTTAGGGGTTAGGATCTTGAGAGGTGGGAAGGCCTTCGAATCGCCCAATTCCAAGTCTGGTGCTCCCTTCAGAATAATACATATCTGCACCGCAAACCCTCGGGCTTGCTTTGAAGATGGAGTCACCATGTCCTTCAAGAGGTTAAACAACATACTCCCCCAATTGCTTTTAGCTCCTCCATGAATTGCAGCCATCATCAGAAATCGCTCATGGGTAATAGCATCAAATGATCCTGCTTTGACTGTGATTGTCTTCGCCAGAATATCGTTATGAAGTCGGAACTCAAACTTCATCTCCCTTTTATTGCAGGAGGTCTTAAGTTGTTCACCGTCTGAATAAAAACTACTTCTAGCGTGAAACATCAAATCTTTCGGCACTTCATTCATATCAGTCAAACCTTCGGTCGGTAACTCGAAAATCCCAGCAAACTATTCCTCTGAAATTTCAATAAACTTGCCCAGAATGGAACTGATAACTTTGTTGTCTCGCACTGAGGCGTTGTGATATAAATCCACCAAGGTTGCCTCATAGATGGCAGAAGAGCATCCCAAGAACCCACGGAGTCCAGACGACTCAAGGGCTTTGAACTTTTGAACCATTCCATCATCTGCCATACTGAACACCGAGTCGAAGTAGACTTGAATAGAATTGTGAATCAGAGATGCGGCCATTGCTGTGGATTGAACGAATGAAGAAAACACCGAAAAGATAGATAATCTGCAACGAGAAAGCACTTAAGGAAGAGAATAGTTGGCGCAAGGTAAATGTTAGAGATAATCGAAAAGGCGTATATAAGAGAAAGGAATATGAAATGCTACGTGTTTATAAAGTTGATGTGACGTTTGCATAATGACAACACACGTGTCAATCATCCGACGGCGCGATCAGATTTTGAAAATATTTTGAATTTTAACCACGAGGGTGAAAAAGTAAAAACGAGCGCATTTAACAATCACGTCACAGCTGTTGATCTTTTATTGTTTCAGCTGGGGTACTGTCAGATATGATCACATATAAGCATCAGCTGTATATAAGCAAAATCTGAATAGATTCAGATCTCACGCATTCAGCTGACTCAGCACTTATTAACTCAGATCTTTTATTCCCCCTAAAGCTGAGCTTCTTCCAACATAATAGTTTACCAAATCTGAAGTACTCCTCGTTCCCCCTGAACAGAAGACTCAAATCTGAATTAAACAAAAGCTGTTCAACCTGCAAAATATTAGCACAATCATAGATTAAGACAATTCTAAGAGACCAAGAATGTTTCAAAAATACGAAAACTTAGCGTCTTTTTTAAGAAATCAGCTACTTGCTGATCTGTTGACACATACTCCAGCAGAACGTCCTTCTTGATCACGTGATCATTTATGAAATGATGCCTGATATCTCTGTGCTTTGTTCTCGAATGCAGCATAGGATTTGGAGTGATTGCGATGACACTGGTATTGTCACAGAAAATAGGAGCTTCAGAAGCATCAATGCCATAGTCCTTGAGCTGGTGTTGAATCCATAAGATCTGAGCACAGCAGCTTCCTGCCGTTAAATACTTTGCTTCAGCTGTGGACATAGCAATGGATGTTTGCTTCTTACTGAACCAGGAAAATCAGACGATCTCCCAAGAATTGACATGTACCACTTGTGCTTCGCCTATCAATCCTACAACATGCGTAATCTGCATCGCTGTAACCAATTAGTTGAAAGCTGGAGTCTTTGGGATATCAAAGACCTACATTGTAAGTTCCTTTTAAATATTTTAAAATCCTTTTTACTGCAATGTAATGCGACTGTTTTGGCTCAGCTTGGAATCTAGCGCACATACAGACAGCAAACATGATGTCTGGTCTTCTAACAGTTAAGTAAATCAATGAGCCAATAATACCATCATACAATGATACCTCAATTGAAGTTCCAGATTCGTCTTTGTCCAATTTGATTGAAGAACTCATCGGGGTCGCTGCTTCTAAACAATTGTCCATTCCAAACTTCTTCAGCAGTTATTTCGTATATATAGCTTGATTGATGAAGATCCCATTCTCAATCTGTCTAACTTGTAAACCCAGAAAGAACGTCAGCTCTCCCATCATGCTCATCTCAAATTTGTCCTTCATCAACTTAGAAAACTTTTGGCATAGTTTGGGTTAGTTGACCCAAAGATAATATCATCAACATATATCTGTACCAACAGGACATGATCATTCTTGACAAATTTAAATAAAGTCTTATCGACATTGCCTATAACAAAATCATGCTCGATCAAAAATTTTGATAGTGTGTCATACCAAGATCTGGGTGCTTGCTTCAACCCATATAGAGCTTTATCCAGTTTATAGACGTGATCTGGAAATGTATGATTCACGAAGCCAGGAGGTTGTGCAACATACACTCTCTCAGTTAAGATGCCATTTATAAAGGCACTCTTTACATCCATTTGAAAGACTTTGAAGTCTTTGTAAGCAGCATATGCAAGAAACATGCGGATGGCTTCTAATCTGGCTACTGGAGCGAAGGTTTCATCAAAATCTATTCCTTCTAATTGTCTAAAACCTTGAGCTACCAATCTAGCCTTGTTTCTAATCACAACACCATCCTCATTCAGCTTGTTCCTAAAGACCAATTTAGTTCCTATCACTGAATGATTAGTAGTTCGAGGAACTAACTGCCATACATTATTTCTCTTAAATTGGCTAAGTTTATCTTGCATAGCATCTATCCATCTTGGGTCTGCTAAGGCTTCATCTATCAGCTTTGGTTCTATATGCAAAATAAATGGTGAATTGAAGTACTCATGCATTAGCTAGCCTCGTGTGCGAACATGAGAATGAATATTACCTATGATTTGCTCGGGTGGATGATTTCTGTTCCACCGAAGATCAGATCCGATTGGATTTTCTCCTAGTTCTGCTTGGATGTCTGGTTGAATGGCTTCATCATATGACACTTGATGATTTTCGTTGATAGCTTGTGGATCTGAAGCTGGTCTTGATCCCAATTGATGTGAACGTTGTTCCAGACTTGGATCAGATACCAATTGATATATTGTAGAATCTTCTTGTGAAACTTCTTGTACAACAGTTGTTCCACTCCTCGCAGCTGGCATACTGGTTGAGATCTGTTCCTGTACTGGGTCAACATTAGTCAAATCAATGACCTCAATGTTACTTGTCTGATAAGCTTGCGCATTATCGTGTGGTGTGTCCAGAGCTGGTTGTATCTCAGCTGAATGTCGAATCTATGGCAACATCATCACTTGATTAATCAAAGCTGGTTGATTCCAGACGTGTGCACAGATCATTCAAGCTCCCAGCTGAGTTGGAATGAAACTGTTTTCATCAATACCACGTGAGCTGATTCTTCAATCGTCAAGCTCCGGTTGTTAAACACTTTGTATGCCTTGATCATAGCTGAGTATCCAAGGAACAAACCTGCATCATATTTTGCATCGAAAGTTGTTAGATGATTTTTGCCATTATTATGAATGAAACATCTGCATCCAAACACCCCGGAATAAGATATATCAGGTTTCTTGCCACTCCAGATCTCATATGGGGTTACACCATGAATCTTGTTAATCATAGATCTGTTTTGAGTGTAGCAGGCTGTGTTAACTGCTTCTTTCTAGAACTTTTTGAGAAATACAGGATTATGCAATCATAGATCGAGAAGCTTCTTTTAAAGTATGGTTTCTCCTCTCATCCAGCCCGTTCTGGTGAGGAGTTCTAGCTGCTGAAATCTTATGCTTTATTTCAATGTCTTCCAGATAAGAGGATAGCTTATGATTTAAAAACTCAGTACCTCTCACTCCTTATCCGGTTTACAGTACAAGATTTGTCATTTCGTAAACGTTTTAAAAGCTTAATCAACTGGTCAGCGATTTGATATTTTTATTTTAAAAACAACACCCATGTAAAGTTTGTAAAATCATCAACAACAACCAGGGTTCAATTTGTTCCCCCTAAGTTGATTACGTGTATTGGACCAAAAAGATCCATATGTAAAAGCTCTAAGCTTTGGGAAGAACGAATACCACTTTTATTTTTAAAAGTAGAACGAATCTGTTTTCCCAGTTGACACGCAGAACAAATCTTGTCTTTAGAAAAATTTATTTTGGGCATACCAGAGACCAATTCAAGCTTAATCAGGTTGGCAAGAGTTTGAAATTTAGATGGTTCATTCTTTGGTGCCACAGCCAGCTCTTGGAAGAGTCAGCTGCTGGGCAAATCTGTTCAGATCCCAGATGCTCTGAACAGTTGACAATGTAGGTATTCCCTGATCTGTTTACTACTAACACTAGTATCCCATCTGGGTTCTGAACTTTGCACATGTTCTTTTGAAAGTTAACAGTGTAACCGTTGTCACACAGCTGACTTATGCTAATCAGATTATAGCACAATTTCTCAAAATATCATTAATTGAAAGATAACCATGGGTAAGCTTACCCTTACCCACAGTGTTACCATGTGAATTGTTGCCAAATACAATTTTGAGTCCTTTGTCTGGCGTCAGATATTATAACATCTTTGAGTTTCCAGTCATGTGCCTCGCACAACCACTGTCCAGATACCATATGCTTGATTCCTCTGAAGTTCTATACATGTTATCCTGCAATCATGAAAATAAACTTATGGTACCCAATTTACTTGGGTACCGATCGGATTACCCATTTCAAGACCCATGCTTGAATTACCTTTACAATTTTCCCAGTATGGATATCCACTTGTTAGAGTAGATGCCCAACTAGCCAACTTGTGGCGTGTGGGTTTTCATTGACTCTTGTACAAACGATCTTTATATATGATATTCGCATTCTTTTATATGGCATTCTTTACTTTCATTATGTGTGTAATGATTTACAATTGTGTTGAGTAAAGACCTAGATTACACTAAACAGCTGACTTATGCTAATCAGATTATAGCACAATTTCTCAAATATCATTAATTGAAAGATAACCATGGGTAAGCTTACCCTTACCCACAGTGTTACCATGTGAATTGTTGCCAAATACAATTTTGAGTCCTTTGTCTGGCGTCAGATATTATAACAACTTTGAGTTTCCAGTCATGTGCCTCGCACAACCACTGTCCAGATACCATATGCTTGATTCCTCTGAAGTTCTATACATGTTATCCTGCAATCATGAAAATAAACTTATGGTACCCAATTTACTTGGGTACCGATCGGATTACCCATTTCAAGACCCATGCTTGAATTACCTTTACAATTTTCCCAGTATGGATATCCACTATGGTTCGTGAAGAAATCTTATGTGACCTATTGAGATTTGGCTTTGTATTTTGACCATTCAGATCGCGTTTGGGCTGAACCTTTATCCATATAGATTTGACCTTCGTTGGACCACGCCTTTGCTGGTTCGGAGCAGACGACTTAGGTCCAGCTTTTGCTTTACCTTTCTCAAGTCTGTTCGTTAGCCAGCTGGGCTTGCTGTTCTCAGGCTTAATATATCCAATACCAGTTTTGCCTTTATGGTTCAGCTATCCGTGGTGTGGTCATCATACTTGATCGATTCATATGCATCGTGTATCACACTGGCTTTGACAAAATTCATTTTCTTGAACTTTTCGTCAGCCATATTTGGTTTCCTCAGAGCTGCTTTCACCAAAGCTGAAACCCAAGCCAGATTTGTCATTCAATGGCTTCTGGGTCTCATGCAGCTTGCCTAAGGAAACAAAAGACTTAGTCCAGGAGCTCATCACTTGAATTAATCTCTCATTTTCATATGAGAGCTCACAGGACTTTGTTCCCAAAAGATCATTCTCAATTTTCAGCTAACTCAACTCAGTTGTAAACTGTCAGTTTCCCCAAGCTGAGCAGTGCTTGGTTCTACTGAAATATTTTTCAAACATCCTTTTTCAGCTTTGATCTCCTCGAATGTTTGAGATAGCTTTTGGTACTCGTGGACCATTTCGTTAAGTGCATTGATGAGGTCCTCCACTGTAAATTCACTATTAGAGAAGTCAAATACCTCATCTTCTGTGGTCTGGTTGGCCATCAAGCAGTGGACATCTTCTTGCTCACTTTCGCTGGATGAGCTGCTTGATGTTGTCTCCAAATCCGAGTCCTCCAAGTTCTTGTTGCTTTCCTCAGCAACAAGCACCTTTCGATCTTTCTTCCGGTTGGGCCTCTTCTCAAATCTGGTCCTCCTTCTCTCTGTGGACCTTCTATCATCCTTCTTGGATATGTCATCTTTCTTCTTGTCATCTTTATTGGGCTTGTTGCAGTCTGCTGCGAAATGCCCTGGTCTGCCACAGTTATAACAATTTAAATCAGTAGTAATCTTGTCAGATTTATGAGCATTGTTATAATTGAAAGAAGGGTTTTGAGTTCTTGTCATGAATTTCCCAAACTTCTTTACAAAGAGGGACATGACATCGTTAATCAATTGCTCTGCTGGCTTGGTAGTTGAGCACTGTTCAGATGTCGTTGCAGCAAGAGCTTTGGTAGGTTGTGAGGTCGATGGTCCAGCCTCAGATCTGGTCTCCAGCTCAAAATCATATGCTTTCACATTTGCGAAGAGATCGTGTAGTTCAATCTTGTTCAGATCCTTAGACACTCTCATCGCCATCGTCTTAACATCCCACTCCCTCGGTAGTACTCTCATCACTTTGAGGGCCAGTTCTCTGTTGCTATATTTTTTTCCGAGACTAGTCAGCTCTATCACAACAGCACTGAATCTCTCATAAAATTCCGCCATCGTGTCTCCCTCTCGCATCTTTATCGACACATATTTCTGTTGGGCAACAGTCACCTTGTTCTCTTTGGTCTCGTCGTTGCCTTCACAGATTTGCGTCAACTTCTCCCAGATCTCCTTGGCAGTGGCACAGGTCTTTATCTTGCTGAACATGTTTTTATCCAGTGTCTTATATAGAATATCCTTTGCCACATTATCCAAATTTACCTTGTTCTTGTCCTCTGCTGTGTACTCAATTCGAGTTTTCTCAATCCACTATGGAGCACCAGCAGTAATCGCCATAGCCGTATTTTTTTTCATAATCTTCATGGGTCCATCTGTAATGACGTACCACATGTCATCATCTTGCGCAACCAAATGGGCTTGCACCCTGATCTTCCAGTCGTCATACTCTTCCTTCGAAAACATAGGAATTTTTTTGTGAGAGGTAGACATATTTAAATGTAAGCACAAAGATCGGACTGTTCAATAACTGAGAGTTCAGGCTCTGATACCAATTGATAGGTTCAATGGAATCAAAAATATAGTTAAAATAAGCTTAGGAGTTCAGAAGGGGGGGAGGGGTTGAATGAACTCCTTTGATTTTTATTTTTCGAAACCTTAAAATTGTTTTTACAAGAACGAGAGTGTTCTTCGAGATGTTCAAGACTGGGACTTAAAACATTTTTGCGAGAGTGCATTTTTTAGAGTCACCAAGCTTGTAATTTTGCAGAGAGTTTGAGAGAGTAAAACTTTCGAGAGAGCTTCTTCGTTTGAAATCTTCAGCTATTTATACATCTCCATCCTCAACGGTCATAAATGAGCCAGTAGACACAAATCATCTTTGCATATCTTCATCGTATCAATCCATTAAATGCTCCATTAATGCTATGCAAAGGTCTGTCTAAAGTTGTCAGATCTTTGTTGACTTTAATACCCAAAATAGGTAAACATCGTGATAGGATCAATTAGTATCGAAAATAGGCTTAGGAGTTCAGAAGGGGGGGGGGTTTAATGAACTCCTTAGATTTTAAATTTTTCAAAACATTAAAAACGTTTTACAAGCCTTCGCTAAACTCAGATCTGAGGTTCCCAGTCTAAGTTTGATCTCTCGGTTAACAATAAAAAATGTGCGGAAAGAAACCGATCGACCAGTGAAAAGTATAAAATAAATAAATATGATGCAGAGAAAGTAAAAGTGCAGGGATCAAGAGTTTGTTTATGGAAGTTCGGATATCAAATCCTACGTCTCCCCTTCTTCCTTTGCAGGAAGGTACTAGAAGACTTTAATGAATGCAGACACTGTAGACACCCAATCACCGAGCCTCGCTCCAAGTGAACTCTCATCCACCACAACCAAGCAGATACACTGCTGTTTACAATCAAATAGGTTTTCGAACTGCTTCACGAAGCACGTTCAATTACAGACTCAATCTAAATAATACAATGAACAATGTTTTGAGTACTGTAGTATCTCGAAGATAAATCTAATAAGAACAAAGGAATGTTCTTCGAGATTAAACACTGGGAGATAGAATATTTTTGAGCACTTGAAAGTTCCCAGAATTTTAAGATCGTTAGAGTATGAGATAAATCGACCGAGACACCAAGAGCCCTTCTACGTTTAAAATATTGCTATTTATACTCTTCAATCTCAACGGTCAGTAGATACAAATCCCTTCGTATATTTTCATCGTTGCTTGTTAGGGCTTAATTGACTCATTTACCAAATAGGGTAAACAGCGTATCAATCACTCTGCGTAATTGCGACTTTACTAAAAATAGTTCGGATTTGTTTCCTTAATTCAAGTTGTGACCGTTGATTCCTCTCAAATAATCAACTGATAGCATCTGGTGAGATCTGAAGCTCACATCTTGTTTTGGAACTGATGTCTGAAAGCTGTTCTCAAATAAACTTATCTGTCGTATTATTAACTTCAGATCTGAACCTCACATCTGCTAGAACATTTAAATCTGAATACAACTCTCTTTCCCTTTGTGAGTAGCTACAAGAAATATCTCATCACATCTGAATGTCCCCCTTTTTGTGTCTTTTACTGATTGATTCTTTCTCACATCTGAAGTACTCTGCTTATGCGAATATTCCTTCTTTTTCTACTATTACAGAGTGAACGTTCTTTGTTAGATCTGAAATACTGTATTCTACTCGTAATATTGAAATACCATCAAATCTGAAATCTGAAAACCCTGTGTGATCTGTTCACATCTGAGTCCGTTAAACATCTGAAAAACTCGGATCTGAAAAATAACTTCTGAATAAACATACCCGGATCTGTTACCGAAGACTCTGAGTCAAATATGAATACCCTTAAATCTGATATCAATTGACCCGATAACTGAAAAAACACGAATACTCAAGTTTGATAAGCTCTGATTCTAAATTTCCAACCCGATAACTCAAAGCTGAGTACACTGTTCCCAAATCTTTTGGATATGAAAATACTTAACAGTTAACCATGATAACTAACTGTCCAGATCTCATTTCAAGATTCAGTTCTTATCTTGTTTTTGTTATCACCAAAACTTATAAATTTTATCTTAACAATTTCCTCTTTTTTGGTTATGACAAAACATAGCAGCCTTGGACTTAAAGAGACAAAAATAAATTTCTCCAAGTCTGCTATATGTATTCAATACGAAGCAACGTACAAAATATTTGTACAAATAACTGAAAAACTGTTAAAAAAAATGTCCAGAACTATCCAATAATCAGCTCCCTCCAATCCAATATCTCCTGTCTGTTCTATGAGAACCACTACCACCTCGTTTCCTAGCGGGTTAACTCCTACTGCCTCTGCCTCTACTACTGTCTCCTGAACCAGGTCTGGAACTATCATCTGGAGGAGGCTATGGACCTCGGCTGCTACTTCCTTCCCCCTTTTTGGCATCACCACCTCTATTGATATAATCAACAAGCTTTGACAACTGAGAGGCGAGGGTATTATAGTTTTCCTGTGCTTGCACACGGAATTCCATTAAATCATATGAAAGAGCAGCTTGCTAGTCTTGGATCCCCTTCAATTTACTATCCATGTCTTGAGACAAAGCAACCTGCTGAGATTGTAGGTTTCGTCGAGATTCCAAAATTTCAAGGGACAGGGCGGCTTTTTGAAGCTGAAATTCTTGTCGAACATTGGCAAACAGACCTCGATAGGTCCTGTCCTGTTGTTCTAAAATCCTGGTAAACCGCTTCTCAAGGCCTTTGATGTGTATTAGAAGCACATCCTTGCGCTCTTCTACGTCATCCCTTTTCTGCACTCGTTCAATTTGAATCTGATTGACTGAATCTCGGAGCTGTGCCAAGGGCTCTGTGAAATCTTGCGGGGTAACATCAGCAGTAGGCATCAAGATCTGGTCAACAGCTGTCTCTATACCCAAAGGAATGTCATCGGTGGTGAAGAGCATAAGGGAATCAGTAGAAGTACTCTGACTTGGAGAATTCAAAAATGTTTCTGGATTGCGCTGAGAAAAGCTATCAGAAGCTGTAGGATCTGGATGAATGGAACTAGAACTGGAATCAGAAGAAATAAGATGTACATCTGGACCTCGCCGAAACACGCCACAAAACTCTGTTGGGTCTACTTCTAATTCTCTAACTGAACTTCTAACAACTAGAGCTCTGCAAAAATTGTGCGAAACAACTGGTTGCAAAAGGTTAAAAGCAGAAAACTGTACAACTTCTATACATACGTCAGCCCATCGTTTGCGAATAATCTTGAAAGGTTCACTGATCAGGGCAAGAGTATCATCGTATTGTCGTTGAGGTAGAAGTTCCCATTGGCTAGAAGAAACTTTCCGTGGTATGGTTTTCCAAAAATCTCCTCCCTCTTGGATAATACAGGACCCGTCAACCAAGATCATGGTTCGGATCCAGCACGAAGACCTGTTGTTTGTATTTGATCGGGCAATAACTGCACCACGATCTCTATTTTCTCCTTCAAACAGGATTGAGCTACATATCCGTTCCCATTTCAGTCCGTGTATTCTCATCTGAGTCTGTAATGTCTCTAATGAAAAGAGATGAGCATCAGAGAGCAAAGCTATGATCTGAAGATCAATGGCTGTCGTGGGTTGACCGGATTTGAAGTTTTGGCGATGAGCTTCCGAACATGTTCTCAAAATCATTTCTCTATATTTAGAAATTATATATTATCGCCTCCTCACAGCTATCTCTAACGAATCAGTCTCGGCCCATGCTAAAATCTGATCTTCTTTGGCAATTATATCTTTAATCGAATCCAAAATGGGTAATCTGTGTAAACTGAAAGAATGAAAGAATGAGGCAACAACTGTTATTACCTTTTCCCTAAGCTGTACAAGGAAATCTATGTCTGCACAAATTAAACTGAACATTTACCGGGCTGGGTGCCCTTTTATTTCATCCTCTGCAACAAGAGGCGCCTTCCCCTTGTCTGATGTAGGAATCCGAGGGAGACTGGCCTTGTACCAATCACCTTCGTTGACTCCCAGAATCTCAATGCCATGTCCGAATTTTATTCTCGTAATCTCTGCAGCTGTCATGGATGGCATCATCATCCCATCTGGGATCTGTTTCAGAATATCCTCGATGGACATGGACTCTTCATCGGACTTAGATTTGTCTGTAAGTTCTAGAACCTTGCTCAAGGGCTCTGTATCCTCAGAGTCAGTCATCATTGCAACACTTTTTTCCAGGCTAAAATCCTCAGTATCCACTGACTCAATCTCCTTGTCCTTCTCAGCTGCTGCAGGCTTAGTTATCTTACTTGGTTGCTTAGACCCATACATGTCGTCACCCTCCCCAGATCTCAAAGGCTCTTTAAGAAACTGTTTCGGTGCAGTAAAAGATGCCATTTTCCTAGAAATTTCATTTTCAGCTCCATCAAGATTATCATCCTGATCATTGACAGCAGTCGAGCGCTCAGTGTCATCAACTACTATATCATCAGATCTGGTTAACGAAGGTTCTCCATACCTGTTTCCATCTGCTCTGTTTCAGAAATAACTTGATCAATAATCTTATCCACGTCATCAACAGTTGTCTTTTCCCTCTGTTGCTCTACAACATTCTCCACATCTGGTTCAATCTCAATAATTTCATCATCAGAACCCACTGGCAGCTTCAACTTCCTCTTCGGTGCTTTGCGTTTTGGAGCAAGAGGGGTCACAGCTGATACCATTTGGATAGGTACAGCCTCTTGCGCTACTGTCACAAGCGTCAAACTCTTAGCTTCTGCAGCAGCTCTCTCCGTTGTTGTCCTCTTCCTCTTAACAACTGGTGCTTCAACAGTAGTAGCAGGTCTATTCATAGACACTACCTTCTTTTTCTCCGCTGATTTCTCCATCGCTGGCTCATCCACATCAACAAAAATATTCTTGTTTTTGGCAATATACGTGCCAACTGTTTTAGCAGTTAGAATCTTTAGAGGTGGGAATTCTTTTGATTCACCCAGTTCCAGATCAGGGGTGGCATTTTTCAACATAATACAGATCTGCACCGCATATCCTCGTGCTTGTTTTGAGTTAGGAGTTACCATATCCTTGAAAATTTTAAACAACAATCTTCCCCAGTTGACCTGAACACCCCCATGAATAGCAGACATCATCAAGAATCTCTCATGGGTTAAATCATCGAATGACCCAGCCTTCACAGTCACAGATTTCGCCAAGATATAATTCAGCAGCCGAAACTCGGACGTCATCTCCCTCTTCTTACAAGAGGTGCTTAGCAGATTACCATCATATGAGAACGCACTCCTCGCTTCAAAAAACAGATCCATTGGCACCTCATGCAAATCAGTCAACCCCTCCAACGGCAACTCAAAGGTTCCAGCAAACAACACTTCTGAAATAGCAACCGGTTTCCCTTGATCAGTACTAACAACCTTACCGTCCCTGACTGAAGCGTTGTGGAAGAATTCCACCAAAACAGCTTCGTAAATGGCTGAAGAACATCCCAAAACCCGCGGAGTCCAGATAACATAAGGTCTTCGAACATAGCAACCATCCCCTCATGTTCCATTCCGAGTACTGAGTCAAAGTAGACATGAATAGTGTTGTTAATCAGTGAAGATGCCATTGCTGATAGGTTGAGTTGGGAAGAAAATGCCGAAGAGTAGATTATCTACAAGAAAGAAGCACTGGAAAGAAATAGTGTATTTTGCGCAAAGTAAGGGTTAGTGAAATCGAAACGACATAATATAAATAGGGAAAGGTGAATCGAAAGATGAAACGGTACACATTACCATATGGATGTGACGTTTCACATGATGACAACACGTGTCAATTATCCGATGGTGCGATTTGATTTGGAAAAGATTTTTGAAATCATTTTGGAAAAGATTTTCGAATCATTTTGAGTTTTAACCGTAAAGGTAAAAAGTGAAAAAGAGTGAAAAATAGTGCCATTTTATCATTACGTCACAACCTTAGATATGAAACCAATTGATATACCAGCTGAGGTACTACCAGATCTGTCCACTTATAAGAATCAGCTGTATATACGCGAAATCTGAGTGATTCAGATCTCATGCATTCAGCTTACTTATCACTTATTAATTCAGATATGATGTTCCCCCTAAAGCTGAGGTTCTCCCAAGTCTGAAATTTACAAAATCTTAAAATCCCTGCTATTCCCTTTGCACAGTAGGTTCAGATCTGAAGTAAACAACCGCTATTCTACCTGCAATTTTTGTTAACACAAGGAAAAATCAAGGCAGTTCTAAGAGACCAAGAATATTTCGAAAGTATGAAAACTTAGCGTCCGGTAGGGGTTTTGTGAAGATGTCAGCAACTTGCTGAACTGTTGGCACATATTCCAGCAGGACGTCCTTCTTGAGCACGTGATCACTTATGAAATGATGCCTGATGTCGATGTGATTTGTTCTTTTGTGCAGCACAGGTTCTGATTGATTGTGATGGCACTGGTGTTGTCACAGAGAATAGGAGCTTCGGAAGCATCAATGCCATAATCTTGAGCTGGTGTTGTATCCATAAGATCAGAGCACAGCAGCTTCCAGCCGCTAGGTAATCTGCTTCAGCTGTGGATGTTGCAATTGAGGTCTGCTTCTTACTGAACCAGGAAATCAGTCGATCTCCTAATAATTGACAAGTCTCACTTGTGCCTCGGCGATCAATCCTGCATCCTGCGTAATCTGCATCACTATAACCTATTAGTTGAAAGCTGGAGTCTTTGTGATACCAAAGACCCACATTGGAAGTTCCTTTTAAATACGTTAAAAATCCACTTTACAGCTATGTAATGCGATTGTTTAGGCTCTGCTTGAAATATAGCACACATACAGACAGCGAACATGATGTCTGGTCTGCTAGCAGTTAGTTATAGCAAAGAGCCAATTATACCACTACAAAGATACCTCTATGGCAGTTCCAGCTTTGTCTTTGTCTATCTTGATAGAAGCACTCATCGGGGTCGCAGATGCTGAGCAGTTGTCCATGTCAAATTTCTTCAGAAGTTCTTTCGTGTATTTTGCTTTATTAATGAAGATTCCATTGTCAAGCTATCTCACTTGTAATCCCAGAAATAACGTCAGCTCGCCCATCATGCTCATCTCAAACTTGTCATGCATCAACTTAGAAACTTTCTGGCACAATTTGGGGTTATTTGACCCAAATATAATATCATCTACATAAATTTGTACTAACAGGACATGATCAGATTTGACAAATTTAAATAAGATCTTATCGACGGTTCCTATTGTGAAATGATGCTCGATAAGAAATTTTGAAACTGTATCATACAAAACTCTGGGTGCTTGCTTCAACCCATATAGAGATTTATCCAGTTTGTAAACATGATCTGGATATGTATGATTTGCGAAGGCAGGAGGTTGTGCAAGGTACACTTCCTCTGTTAAGATGCCATTTAGAAAGGCACTCTTTACATCCATTTGAAAGACTTTGAAGTCTTTGTATGCAGCATATGCAAGAAACATGCGAATGGCTTCTAATCTAGCTACTGGTGCAAAAGTCTCATCAAAGTATATGCCTTCCATCTGTCTAAATCCTTGTGCTACCAGTCTAGCTTTGTTTCTAGTTACTACGCCATCTTCATTCAGCTTGTTCCTAAAGACCCATTTAGTTCCTATCACTGAATGATTAGTAGGTCTGGGAACTAGTTGCCATACATTATTTCTTTTAAATTGACTAAGTTATTCTTGCATTGATTCTATCCAGCTCGGGCCAGCTAAGGCTTCTTCTACAGCTTTGGTTCTATATGCGATATGAATGCAGAATCAAAGTGATCATGCATGAGCTGGCTTCGTGTGCGAACAGGAGAGTGAATGTTACCTATGATCTGATCGGGTGGATGATTTATATTCCACCGAAGATAAGATTCGATTGGATTTTCTCCTTGTCCAGTTTGGATGTTCGATTGGTTGTCTTGATCTGGATTGTCTATCACCAATTGATAAAGGCTTTGTTCTAGATTTGGATCAGATACCAGTTGATGTACTACAGGATCTGCTTGCGTATCCACTTGAGCAGTAATTGGTTCAACATCCGCAACTAGCACACTAGATGAGTTCTGTTCCTGTACAGGGTCAACGTTAGTCAAATCAATGACTACTGGTTACCTGCCAGATTTGCTTGAGCGTTATCTTGTTGTTTCTCCAGATCTGGTTGGGGATCAGCTGAGTGTATTTGTTGTGGCAAGTCATCATCTGATTCATCAAGGCTGGTTGATTCCTGATGTGAACACAACTCATGTAAGCTCGCAGTTGAATTGGATCGAGAGTTATTTTTGTCAAACACCACATTGTGCTGATTCTTCTACTGTCAGACTACGGTTGTTGAACACTCTACAGGCTTTGCTCACAGCTGAATATCTGAGAAATAAACCTGCATCAGATTTGGCATCGAAAGATATTAGATGCTTTTTACCGTTATTATGAATGAAACATCTGCACCCAAACACCCTGAAATAAGTTATATCAGGTTTCTTGCCACTCCGGATCTCATATGGGGTAATTACATGGGTTTTGTTAATCATAGATCTGTTCTAAGTGTAGCAAGCTGTGTTAACTGCTTCTGTCCAGAATTTTTATGAAATACCGGAATAAGCAATCATAGATCGAGCAGATTCTTTTAAAGGTCGATTTTTCCTCTCTGCGAGCCCGTTTTGCTGAGGGGTTCTCGCTGCTAAAAGCTCATGCTTTATCCCAATGTCTTCCAGATAAGACGATAGCTTATAGTTTAAAAATCAGTTCCTCTATCAGATCTTATCCGATTGACAGTACAAGATTTGTCATTTTGCAAATGTTTTAAAAGCTTAATCAGCTGGTCAGCAGTTTTAGATTTTGATTTTAAAAACAACACCCATGTAAATTTTGTAAAATTATCAACAACAACTAGGGTGTAGTTCGTTCCCCCTAAGCTGGTTACGGATATAGGACAACAAAGTTCCATATGTAAACGCTCTAAGCTTCGGGAAGAACGTTTACCATTTTATTTTAAAAGTAGATCGAATCTGCTTACCCAGCTGACATGCTGCACAAATCTTGTCCTTAGAAAATTTATTTTGGGCATACCAGAAATCAATTCAAGCTTACTCAATTTGGCAAGAGTTTTGAAGTTCAGATGGTTCATGCTTTGGTGCCACAGCCAGCTCTTGGAAGAGTCAGCTGCTAGGCAAATCTGATCAGATCCCATCTGCTCTGACCAATTGATAATGTAGGTATTCCCCGATATTTTGCCTACCAATACAGTCAGACCATTTGGATTGTGAAATGTGCATGTGTGCTTTTGAAAGTTAACTGTGTGACCATGACAACTGACAGTCCAGATCTGATTTTCAAGATTCAGTTCTTATTTTGTTTTTTTTATCACCAAAACTTATAATTTTATCTTAACACATCGAATAGACCAACTCTGCGTCCTGCAAAGTGTTCTCTAAATAACTCTGAATTGAGTCTCTTTTATCCGCTTTGTCTAACAGGCTTTATACGATTGAATCTTGATCGTTGAATCCTTTGGAAAGAATATCTGATGAAATCTTAAGCTCAAATCTGTTTCGGCACCGAGATCTGAAATCTTCTCTCAAATATATAAGCTTTACTTTTATTTTTCTATTGTGTAACTTCCCTCTTTAACTTCTTTATAACTGTATAACTGTCAGATCTGAAGTTCTTCGTTTTACATGAAATGTCAGATCTTATCTCTATTCATATCTGAAATACCCTGTTCTGATCTGAATCTTCGTTTCTGAAATCTGAAAAAATAACCTCTGAGCTGAAATTGATATATAACCTGATATGAATGCTCTCATCTGATCTGATAAGCTATCTTCCCAGTTATATATACTGTTCCCAATCTCTCGGATCTGAAACGAAGCCCTGTACAAGACATGATAAGCTCTGATCCGAAATACTTAACCCGATAACTGAAATTATCCAAATATCCAAATCTGATAAGCTCTGATCTGAACTATTCTGAACCCTCTAAACTGATATCGTCATGAAGGCCTCTGAACTGTTCTAAAATACTCTGATCTGATCTGAATTTGCCTAGTTCAAATCTGAAGGGATCTGAGTCCCCGATCCTAATCTGATAGAACCCGATAACTCCAAATCTGATAGCTTAATGTTAAGTTCTTTATCTTGTTTTTGTTATCACCAAACTTATAAATTTTATCTTAACAAGGTGCTACACACTCGGCTCATAGCAGCAATCAAAACAAAGTAGGGAGAAGAGGTGCGTGGGAATTACAAACTCGGCCTCAAGAGGTACACGGGAACTACCCGCTGGGCCTCAAGCATCTCACAGATCAAAAAAGCATGCAGATACAAGGTATGAGCTCAATATGAAATGCGTGTATTCAAAACCAACCGTTTGCAATACTACTACAGCATAAGCAAAATAGCTTCAACATCATACGGATGCATAACAGAAAAACTCAGACCCTATCATGCGACACAAGGCTTAGAACTCACTTTACAACCATAAGCACGACAACTTACACAACACAAACAGTGCGGCTACTCAACACATGCATAAAATAGCTACTGCAGCTCAACATGTGTAATGCCCGAAATAATTAAGAAGAGAATTAGTAATTCCGACATTAAGATTTTCAAATAATAGATTGTGATGAAGCTTGATTATGAGCTCCGATTTCTTCTGGAAGTGTTGGGTGATTAAGGAACTGTGTATCGTTGAATTGTGCTAAGTGTGGGAACCAGACGAAGCGACCAGACGAAGAGATTTGATAAAATCGTTCAGCAGCAGGTTACTGTAGCAAAGTCAATGCGGGTCAACACTACTGTAGCTTGCGACTGGTTGAATTTTGAAATTCAGTCGAAGCGCTAGTGTGAGTTGCAGCTGGAAGCAGACGCGCGAATATAAGGATCAACGAGGAAGCGCCACGTGTTGGTTATTGTTACGCACGTGGGAATCAGCAGCAAGAGTTCCTTACGCACCTGCTGGTTTATGTATCTACTGGTTTATTGATGTATCGACTGGTTTTGATGACGTGGGTGCGACGTCGTCGTTTTGGTAATAAACGCGAACCAGACGAGGTGAGTATGTGAAATTTGGTTCCAGCTGAGAGAGCAATGCGACATCGTTTTGACTTATGAACAGGAACCTCGATACAAAGTCATTTGGTATGAATTAGTGACCAGTCGAGGGATCTCTAATCAATTGATGGTTTGTGGTATCTGCTGTTACTCAGTCGAGGGAACAATGCGACACCGTTTCGATATCGTATTGGATGACTTAACAGCATCAGTCGTTGGAATTAATTGTAACGACATCGTTTTGATTTACAAAGTGTTGCGACTGGATTCTTGTTGCGACCGATTGCTACTAAGGCTGGTTGTTGCTTCTGCTGTATAACAAGAGAATAAGCAACAGTTGAGGAATCGGTTTACCGTTATCCACTTTCGAAGCGGTGGGAGTTTATCCTGTTTGAATACTCAGCATGACACGTGGAACTCGAATTGAACAGGTTGGAAATGCTGCAGAAAACAGAGATCGTTGTCTATAAATAAGAGTGAATTCGAAATATTGAGAACATCTTGATTACAGATATCAATTTGTGATTCTACGAGTATCTCAGGAAGTGCTGAACAGAGCTTACGAAGGTATAATTTGACAGTAGAGTCAGGGATTAGATTACTCAAGAATGAGTTTTCTTGAGTTGTCCCACTGAAATCACATACATGTTTGATTACTGTTCTTGACTTAGAACTTGAATTGTGTATGTATCGATCCATCACAGGTAGTGGATCTTTTATATTTGCATGACATTGCATATTGAAGAGAATTGAATTGATTCTAATGCCCAGGACTGAGTTGGCCTGATTTTCGAAGCCGGTGATGGTTTCGATAGATGAATATTCATGTCAAGATCGGATACGAATCTTGATGGCATCGAACTGAAATGGAATCAATTCTGAGATCGAAGAAGAGAACTAGAATCATTTCATTACATTGCATTTATTTTACAGATTGATAAACTGTTATTCATTTTATTGCTATTATTCATGCCTGCTGATTATACTGAGATGATTCTCACCAGAGTTTATCCGGCTGTTGTTTTGTTTTGTGTGTGTGCATGACAACAGGTAGACGAGAGCTGAACTGAGGTGGGCATGAGTAGTGGGAGCTGGCTAACTAAACGAAACGCAACAATGAAGAAGAACGGTTAGAAATCAGTAGTTAGCATAGCATTGAGATAGTTAGCGTTAAGATGGAACCTGGTTTTACTGATGCTGGTCAGCTTTTGTATTAGCAAACGTCACATTTAATACTTATTTGTACTGGCTTGTTCTGTTATAAATAAATAGCTTTTGAAAAACAAACATAGTCTTGTATTGTTACCCAGGACCAGCTGATGGGACCAACTATAAAAAAAATGGGTTTTCCATCGTTCATTACATAAATTCGAAGGTTAAATTAGATGCTAACTAAAAACCCATAAGATGAGATTAAAAGATTAATTGTGAGCAGAGAGCCTCACAACAGGTGGTATCAGAGCGCTACTAACTTAGTAAGATTATTGAATTAGATGAGTGGGGTAGATCGAGTTCTTCCTGACTTATTAGATTACAGAAACAAATGAATTGCATGCTTGTGTGGTATATGTCTTACTGTCTTTTGAATTTATATCACATGATTATTGTGAATAAATGGTAAGAATATACCGAAGTGTTATGAGAATTACATGCTTTGGAAGTGATTAATAGCATGTATTGAGTGAAGTATGAACTAAGAACTCGATCTACATAGTCTTGTATTGTTACCCAGGACCAGCTGATGGGACCAACTTTAAAAAAAAATGGGTTTTCCATCGTTCATTACATAAATTCGAAGGTTAAATTAGATGCTAACTAAACACCCATAAGATGAGATTAAAAGATTAATTGTGAGCAGAGAGCCTCACAACAGGTGGTATCAGAGCGCTACTAACTTAGTAAGATTATTGAATTAGATGAGTGGGGTAGATCGAGTTCTTCCTGACTTATTAGATTACAGAAACAAATGAATTGCATGCTTGTGTGGTATATGTCTTACTGCTTTTGAATTTATATCACATGATTATTGTGAATAAATGGTAAGAATATACCGAAGTGTTATGAGAATTACATGCTTTGGAAGTGATTAATAGCATGTATTGAGTGAAGTATGAATAAGAACTCGATCTCTTGAGCAGCAGTACATTCATGTATGCTAATCAAAGGAGGGACTGCGACTGGCTTATTCTTGATTAATGAGAAATGATAAACACGTCTGTTTGATTCTTATATATGCCTCCTCGAAGAACAACAAACCGACAGATAGAGCAGGGCAGTACGTCTACTGAGGCGTTGAATGCAGCTGCTACTCCGATGGAAACTTTGTTAAAACGAGAACTGAAAGTTCTATTGACTGTGAGAATTGGCTAGACGATATTGAACAGTTATTTGAGGCACTTGATTACACCGATGATCGTTGGGTGAAACTGATTATACACCAGTTGCATGGTATTGGGAAAAGTTGGTGGGTAGCAACAAAGAAAGCGCTTGAAAATCAGGGTACTGTGATTACTTGGGCAGTATTTCGAACAGCTTTCCATCAACGGTTCTTTCCAGTTTCTTATAGGAAGGATAAAGGAGCGGAATTTGCAAACTTGCGACAAGGGCAGTTGAATATAGAGGAATACGTTGTCAAGTTCACAAGTTTACTGAAATTTGCTCCACATGTTGTCATAAATGATGAAGCACAAGCGGATCAATTCATTAATGGGTTGAATCCAGATGTATTCACCTTGGTAAATACTGGTCGACCAAATACTTTTGCCGATGCGTTGAATCGAGC
>KQ991058.1:178177-208777 GCA_001598015.1 Dorcoceras hygrometricum | reverse complement strand
AAAAATAAAGGTTGGTGAATCTATTGCTATGCGCGATAAAGGGAAGGGAATATTGGTGGAGGATGAGCTTATCCCAAGTAATCCTGCGCAAGAAGCAGTGGAAATTATCTGTGGCGATGTTGAATTTTTGGTGGAGCTTCGTGATCGCGTGATGGTTGATGTAGTTGAATTCTTTCATTCTTTTTCACTTAATAAATTGACAGATCTAGATGCTCTTCTGGCTTTGAAAGCAAAAGAAAAACTGATGTTGGAGTGGGCCGAGACGGACTCCCTAGAAACGGCAGTAAAGAGAAGACTGTTTATTCTTTCTAGGTACAGGGAAATGTTGTTCAGCACACTATTGGATTATCATCGACACTATCTTGTGTCTGGGCAACCATGGACGGCGACTGCTAGCCAAACTTTTGATCTTTTGTCTGCCGTCCACTCTGAATCTCTGGACGCTCTTCGTCACCAACAGCAAGAACATGGTATTTTTCTCGAGCAACCTTGCTCTTCTGCTGCTGTTGATTACGCTGAAGATTGCGGCGCTGTGTTTGCCCGTTTCTTCTCTGTTGCTAGGTCTACCTGCTGGGTAAGACCGTTGATTTGCTTGGATGGGATTTGGACGCCATTGCAGGGCCCAGATTTTTGGAGGAGTGGAAGCAAGTTGTCTTTGGTTCTGAACAAAGTTGAGATGTCAGCCCCCGCTGTTCAAGATATCTTTGGTCACTCTGTTTCGTTTATTGAGCCGACACAATACTGGGAAGCAGCTCCTTTTTTGCACAAAACTTGGGCGTGGCATTGTGTTTGTACAGAAGTTTTTCCTTTTACTATTTCTGGGCGCTTGAGGCCAGCCAATCGTTCTACAGATATAGTTATGTATAGTTTCGATGTCCAGAAACTTCCCGCTTATCTTCTTGATGATTTTCAGCGCGGTTTACATACAGATTGTTTTGCTAGTTACTTTGGTAGTTCAGATGCTTTGTCCGATTCAAAGACTCATTCAGATTCTTCCAGCGGTTGTACAGTGTACAGATCTCCTTCTCCGGTTGAGAATCTTTTTGCTCTTGGTCCTGCCATATTTTCCAGAGTTGATCAGGTAGAGCAACCTTATTTTGTACAGAGTCCTATTTCTCCTCCTGCAGCCTTTTCTCCTCAGGAATCTAGCTCCTCCTCCTCTAATGTCTCGATACATTTTGACTCTGAGGATCGGCCTATGCGTGCTCCAGAAGCTGCTCATACTTCAGCCCCAGTTGATTCACATGTGTCTTCAGCTGCTCTCGAAGAAATATGTCTACCTCACAAAATAAGATTCCTTTGTTTTCCAGAGACGAATATGACGATTGGAAGATTCGCATGCAGGCTCATCTTGCTGCGATGGACGATGAGATGTGGAACGTTATCACTGACGGGCCACTAAAGATTATGAAGCCAAATCTGGCGTTCTCTGTGTCAAATGGCGAGGCGCAGTTCCTGGAAAAGGCCAGACACGAATATACAAATGACGACAAGAAGAAAGCCAATCTGGACAACGTAGCCAGGGATATTCTTTACAAGACGCTGGACAAGGACAAAAACATGTTCAGCAAAATCAAGACCTGCGCTACTGCCAAAGAGATCTGGGAAAAGCTTGTCCAAATTTGCGAAGGCAGTGATGAAACCAAGGAGAACAAGCTGACTGTGGCTCAGCAGAAATATGAAGCTATAAAGATGAAAGATGGCGAAACCATGGCTGATTTCGACGAGCGCTTCAGTGCCATTATTATTGAGTTGAACAGCTTGGGCAAGGAGTATAGCAACAGGGAGTTGGATTGGATAATTTATATCGTGATCATGCATTGTTAATTTAACCATGAAATTACAATTGGAACAAATTAGCTAGTGGCAAGTTCTAAATTTCATGGATTGGATGACAAATTAAAGCATGAGATAGTAGTAGGTTTTCTTCAATAATAGGTGTCATGGAGGAAAAGATTATTGCAAATGGATAGCTAGAAACACTAAACTGGGGCTCTCTTGGTATATACATGCATGCATGGATCACTAAAGCTAAAAGACCATAGAAGAATTGATAAATGAGTTAAGGCAACGCTTATTCTTTGAAAGACTATAGACGAACTGATAGATGAGAAAAGCTAAATGTACACATCCAGTTGTGGAAGAGATGATAAAGGAAAAGAGCTATAAGTACACATTAAGTTATAGATTGTCTTACTCATTGTTTAAAATTATAAAATTAACCGAAATGTACTTTAAATTGAAGAATTTTTTTTTTCAAATGTTTGGAATATTTTGTATTTTAAGCTCATTTAAATCAATGTGTAAGCTATTATGTGCTTATAGCATCGGGGAAGAAACTTACTGTGTTACTAAATTATTAGTGTTGAATTGCTGATGCTAATAAAAACATGAATTACTTTCAAATCTTTGTTAAATTCAAAGTTTAACTCAAGTTCTAAATAAGATTAGAACTATATATTGATGGAGTAAATTTATAAGTTTTAGTGTAGACAATAAGAGATTTATTAAATCAGCTCAAGAATTTATCAACTGATTCAAGACACAGCTTATGTGCTGTTTGTGAAAACCAGATCGGATCTAACCAGCTCAGAGACTTAGAAACCAGCTCAAACTATTTAACCCAGATGGTTAAGGACAAATCAGCTCAGAAGAACAGATCAACTATCCTTTCAGTTTATCAGTTGATAGAAGAGCAGATTGAGTTCAAATCAATTTACAAGAGCAGAATATATCGAAACAGATCAGATATAATAGTTTGTATTCGACCAGTTGAGAACATCTCAGATCAGAACTTTTTCAGCGATAGCGTTAGTGAAGGACAAGTCAGATTCTTTTAGAAGAGATGAATGCAATCAGGAATGCTTGTGTTTCTATAGAAAAAAACAGTTGTGAACTAATATCACTATCTGGATTAGTACAGAGCAGATTAGAGCAAATTAGCTTCGTCCAGATTAGAGAAGTTCTACGTAGAAACCAGATCGGGAAACCAGCTGAGTAAAAACAACTTGGCAAAATGAATTTCAGAATACTTTGAGGATTTGTACGGATTGATGTGAAGTGTTTGATTTCTCAGTACCGATTTGTAATCGTTGGAACTACTTTGAGCTAATCCCAGATATACAAAGATATGCTTTCGACGAGATATGGCGCAGAGTATGCTAAAAAGGAAAAAGCATTTGATGAAGATGTACGTGTACAATACAAGCATTTAAGACGCCGCAGTTATCTCACTTTGGATACATACGACGTGTCTACTGGTAACATTTATTACCGTCGTATCCAAAGGGTATAAATTGAAGAGCAGATCAGAAGTGAAGAGGTTACGAACTCTACGAGTTACAAATCTACGATCCATACATTCTTGCAACAACGGTTCAACGAACTTACAAGCTTTTTAGAGAAAAACATAGTTCATATTCTAAACCAGCTCAAAGCTAGTGACACACATTCACATATTGTTATTAAATTTTGTGTCACAAATTCTTCGTACACACTCTGTACAATTGAGTTTACATTGTATAATAAAAAACAGAGTGTTGAGTGCTTAGCTTAGAGTTGAGTTCATTGTATTTTAGAGCAGATCGCGGTCTGTTTCTATTGTGGTGAGACTAGGAGTTCTTGCAGATGCTGGCTGTCGGATCGGGTTGTTACAAGAGTTGTATCGATCAAATCTTCTAGTGGAAATATTTTCGGTTGAGGAAGAAGGGGAGACGTAGGAGATTATACTCCGAACTTCCATAAACAAATTCTCGAACCCTCTTACTTACTGCATTTACGCATTTCATAACTGTTCACTGTTGAATTGGGTTCTTTCCGCACAATTTCATTTGTTACCCAAGACAACAGATTATCACTGAGAACCCTCCAAGCTGGTAACTCGGCTCTTACCGGCTTAGAGGTTAGCTGTGAGCTGTAAATATTTTGAAAACATATTTTTTTTAAAATTAGCAGAGAAGTTCATTCACCCCCTCCTCTGAACTCCCGAGCTGCTTTTTCGATCCTAACATATATCATTAGAGAATATATTTTCGATCCTTTAGTTTTCACATTTTTCAGTTATGATCCTATTAACAATGAAATTATAGTTTTATTCATATAACTTGCATTTTTTTTTATTTTGGTCATGTTACAGTGGATTTTCATTTTTATTTTTTGTAAATTGTAATTCTTTTATTTTCAGTCTTTTAACTTTCCATTTTCAAATTTTTTGACCGCGTCTACGGGTAAGAAATGACCCAAAATGAAAAGAAAAGTGTATAGATTACATGACTACAAATGCAAATTCACACAAACAAAATCAAAAATTAAAAATAAATGTAAATTACTTTTTAGCAAGATATAAAGCAGAAAAAATTGCAAATTAAAGTATTAAAAAATGTAAAATCCTCAAATTGTAATATTATTACGTTTGAAACATACATATATTGAGTATGCTTGGAATAGGTTTTTCTAACAAAGAAGAGATTAATTTATAGATACGAATAAACCATAGTCTCTAAAAACAAAAATAGAAAAACTAAAAACAGAACTGTATAGTACTTAATAAATAAGTGTTTATAATACCAACTATTTATCATATCATTTAGTAGAAGAAAATTAACATTTCACAACTTTATTAACTTAATTAAGTGGAGCAAAATTTTATAATTCAGTCAAGAGCTATTTCAGAACCATAAATGTTGAGTTAAACATGCAAGGGTGAGAGCAGTACTGAGATGGATGACCACCTGGGAAGCTCTCGTACGTCAAGCTGCTAGACGTAGTCCGCTTGATCTGGTTGGCCAGGTGGGCTGTAAAAGTGTGACACCAGATCTTAACGGGTAATACTATCTCTGCTGGGGATAGGACTGACGGTTGGGAAAGGGTAAGACTGATCTCTAAAGGAAATGAGACAGCACAGCAGTTAGACACGCATCTTCCCGAACTCACGGACCTAACAACACAACCATAATGCACACAATAGGTGCACTCTGCGCTGCCACATTATAAGGAATAAAGTTGCACCTTGGCTAAAAGCTATAGCTTTTGACCTAGTGGTATGCGCTTGATCTTAACAATTGGTATCAGAGCGAGGTCAGGTGTTATAGTCTTTCAAGAAGCATTTTCTATACTTCTTGGGGAGGGGGAAATGTTGAGTTAACCGTGCAAGGGTGAGAGCAGTACTGGATGGGTGACCTCCTGGAAAGCTCTCGTACGTCAAGCTACTGACATAGTGCCGCTTGATCTGGTTGGCCAGGTGGGCTGTATAGGTGTGACGCCAGATCTTAACGAGTAATACTATCTCTGTTGGGGATAGGACTGACGGTCGAGAAAGGGTAAGACTGTTCTCTAAAGGAAATGAGACAACACCAGCAGTTAGACATGCACCTCCCCGGACTCATGGACCTAACAACCCAACCCTAATACACACAATAAGTACACTCTGTGCTACCAAATTATAAGGAAATAAAGTTGCACCTTGGCTAAAAGTTATAGCTTTTGGCCTAGTGGTAAGCGCTTGATCCTAACAATAAGTCTCCACAAAGTCTCACTTGTTGAACCTACCAATTAATGTTTTAATGGGAACAAGATAAACTATTCAAAAAGTTGAATCCTCGATATTCATACGTCATTAACACTTTATTGTTGGGTAAAATCTCAATTTTACCATTCGCTAATGACTAATCATGTATAAATTGAAGAATTTTTAACAAGTTCAAGATCAACGAAGCCAAATATTAAACACAGACGCACATATATGTACTTATTTGGTTATCATAATATTTTGGTTAAGATATTGATAATAGTGAATCATGCAATTTAATTAACGAGATAAAAAAACAGAAACTGTTAGGATCAAGCGCTTAACACTAGGCTCGAAGCTATAGCTGTTAGCCAATGTTATTTCCTTATAATGTGGCCGCGCTGAGTGCACCTATTGTGTGCATTAGGGTTGGTCTGTTATGCCAATGAGTTTGGGGAGGTGCGTGTAAAACTGCCGATGATGTTTCATTTCCCTTAAATATCAGTCTTTCCCCTTATCCTACCATCAACCCTATCCACAGCAGAGATAATATTATCCGTTAAGATCTGGCATCACTTTTACAGCCCACTTGGCCAACCATATCAAGTGGCGTAACGTCAGCAGCTTGACGTACGAGAGCTTCCAAGGAGGTCACCATCCCAGTACATCTCTCATACATACACACTTAACTCAACAATCCCACCCCCAATAAGTATAGAAAATGCTTCTTGAGAGACTCAAACCCCTGACCTCGCTCTGATACCAACTGTTAGGATCAAACTAGGCCAAAAGCTATAGCTGTTAGTCAAGGTGCAACTTTATTTTCTCATAATGTAGCAATGCAAAGTGTGCCTATTGTTTGCGTTAGGGTTGGACTATTATAACCATGAGTCCGGGGAGGTGCGTGTCTAACTACTTTGGCTGTCTCATTTACCTTAGAGATCAGTTTTGTCCCATACCTTACCGCCGACCCTATCCCCAGCAGAGATAATATTATTCGTTAAGATCTGGCATCATTTTTATAGTCCACTCGGCCAACCAGATCAAGCGGCACAACGTCAGCAGCTTGACGTATGAGCGTGTTGGGACCGGTTAAAAGAGATAGCAGGCGCTGTTGTCAAGAATTAAAAATTTTGCGCCCTGCTTATCATAAGGATGAGGTGCAATACCTCTTGTTCTTGAACATTGAAAACAGAGCACCGGAGACAGATCTGGTATGAATTAAAATCATGCGGAAAACACCAGAACTGAATCCTAATATTTTAAAACAACTTTGCGCAAACAGATTTCTGTAAAATCAGCATGTGAAATCTGTTTGCTATGTGCTAGTGTGAAATCTGTTATGCGTGCTAAATAAAATATGCAAGTGCTGAATGAATAACACAATACAATACTCAATCGATTTGTTTATGGAAGTTCGGACTTCAATATCCTACGTCTTCCCTTCTTCCACCTCGGAAGGTTCCACTAATCTATACAACGTGTACAGACCCAATCCCGCAACCAGCAGCTGCGAGAACTCCTAGACTCTACCAGCCCTCGGCTGTTCACTCAGAACTTGTTTAACGTCTCTGTTCAAAGACTATATACACAGAGTTTAACGTCTTCGTGCTTGGACGGGAACTGATTGTGAATTGGTTTTGAGATTCATTCACTCATGAATGTGAATGAATCTCTGTGTGTGAGATTTTTACAATGAAGCGCTCAACTCTCTGTTTCTTTATTTCTCACACACTAGGGAAGTTGATTCTACGAAAGCTGATTCTAGCTCAGCTGTCAACTGCAATAAGCTCCTCTATGAATGATAGTTGACAGCTTCGCTTCAGGTTCTTTTTCACTTTGATTGTTGTCTTCTTTTGATTTCATCTTTTCTGTACAACAACAACTTCGACAACATCACTCTTCTTCAATGGCGTTCTTCTCGTATATAAGCCTCTGTTTAAATTCAACCCGTTGGACACAAATTCTTCCCGTTTGAAATATGTTCTGCGAAGTACCGACATGGATTGTCCTTTGTGTCCTTTCTTTTGCAGGCTTTTTGTCGTCTTCAACATTTGAAGTAAGCTCAGCAGTTGACATCCAGCTTTCGTAAATCTTTATAGAATACGTCAACTGCTTCGCTACTGGTTGTGTCTTCAACTGCGACTGGTTATTTCCTTCAACTTCTTTGCGTCTGGATTTCCTGTAGACTGGATATGCAAAGCACTATAGCCTACTACTGGATGCACTGTAGCTTGCGACTGGTTGTCCAGACGTTGGTCGTGAAATGCTTGCGACTGGATTTCCCAACGACTGGTTAGATCAAACGTTGTCGTTTTAACTTATTCAAACGACATCGTTTGCTATGCATCCTCGACTGTACAAATATAACACTGTAGCTCTCGTCTGGATGTACTGTAGCTTCCTGTTGGTTTCTCTTGAGATTTGTACCTGCTGGTTCTAAGCGCGAAGGCAAAACGCTGTCGTATCCATTTATCCAAACGACATCGTTTTGCAATCTCCAACTTCAAATACCATCGACTGGTTCTACTGTAGCTCACTGCTGATTGTGATGACATCACTGCTGATGTCATCATCGCTGATCCAGCTCTTGCGCTTCTTGACAACTGCTGATTGTGATGACATCACTGCTGACGTCATCATCGCCGATTCTCGATTTCTTCCAATCAGCAATGCTGACGTCATCGTTGCTGCTCATAGCTTCCTACAGTAGATAAGATGACGTCATCATTGCTGTTTCCAGATTTCTCTTCATAATATCGACGTCTGATTCATTGCGCAACAGCTGGTTGTTGTTCTTCACAACTGGTTCCAGACTTTAACTATAGTGAACCAGATTTCTCCAATCTTCACATGATCAGACTTCTACTGTTCATCTTCTTCTTCGACTGCTTCAACTACTGGACACTGTAGCTTACTGCTGAATTTTCTTTCTTCGATACACAACATCTGTACACTAAGTAGAATTGTTAGAAACACAATAATAAGTTTTGTGTAATTCAAAATTCAACCAGGATCAGTTGATACAGATCCATCAGAGCGCTTCCAAGGAGGTCACCATCCGGTACTTCTCTCATCCATGCACGCTTAACTCAAAAATCCCCCAAGAAGTATAGAAAATGCTTCTTGGGAGTCAAACCCCTGGCCTCGCTGATACCAATTGTTAGGATCAAGCACTTACCACGAAGCCAAAAGCTATACCTGTTCGCTATGGTACACTTTATTTCTTTATAATGTGACAGCACAGTGTACCTATTGTGTATGTTACGATTATTATAACCCATGAGTTCGAGGAGGTGCTTGACTAACTACTGATGCTATCTCATTTTCCTTAGAAATCAGTTTTACCTTACCGTCGGCCCTATCCCCATCGGAGATAGTATTACCCGTTAAGTTTTGGAATCACTTTTACAGCCCTCCTGACCAACCAGATTAAGCGGCACAACGTCAGCAGCTTGACGTACAAGAGCTTCCTAGGAGATAACCATAGCAATACTTCTCTCATCCATGCACGCTTAACTCAACAGAAATATTGTTAAAATTTCATGACTGGATCAGATCATGTCATGCGGGGGGACAACACTGAATAGATACAATGTGCATTTAAAACAACAGTTTAAAAGTAACGAGCAGCATGCACTGTTATACCACGATCTAAATAATAAGGGAGTTGCAATTACTCAAGTTCTTGAAAGCGACAAGCACCGAGTGCATATAGCGTCTGGTCTGAAAAATTAAGCGAAAAATACCCTACATACTCCCTGAAACTGAAACTTAAAATCTGTTTAAAACATGAATGCAGTAAAGCAGTAAAAAGATTACTCTAATAGATTTGTTTATGGAAGTTTGTTAGGATCAAGCGCTTACCACTAGGCCACAAGTTATAGCTGTTAGCCAAGGTGCAACTTTTATTTCCTTATAATGTGGCAGAAAAGAGTGCACTTATTGTGTGCGTTAGGGTTGTGTTGTTAGGCCCATGAGTCCGTGGAGGTGCGTGTCTAACTGTTGATGATGTCCTAATTCCCTTAAAGATCAGTCTTAACCTTTCCTTACTGTCGGCTCTATCATATTTCCTTATAATGTGGCAGAAAAGAGTGCACTTATTGTGTGCGTTAGGGTTGTGTTGTTAGGCCCATGAGTCCGTGGAGGTGCGTGTCTAACTGTTGATGATGTCCTAATTCCCTTAAAGATCAGTCTTAACCTTTCCTTACTGTCGGCTCTATCACCAGCAGAGATAGTATTACCCGTTAAGATCTGGCGTCACACTTTTACAGCCCACCTGGCCAATCAGATCAAACGGCATTCGTCAGCAGCTTGACGTACAAGAGTTTCCCAGGTGGTCACCCATCTAAGTACTGCTATCACCCTTGCACGTTTGACTCAAGAATCCCCCCAAAGAAGTATAGAAAATGCTTCTTGGGAGACTCAAACTCGTGACCTCGCTCTGATACAAATTATTAGGATCAAGCGCTTACCACTAGGCCAAAAGCTATAGCTGTTAGCCAAGTGCTAACTTTATTTCCTTATAATGTGGTAGACGCATTGTGCACCTATTTGTGCGTTAGGGTTGGGTTGTTAGGTCCATGGGTCCGGGAAGGTGCATGTCTAACTGATGGTGCTGTCTCAATTCCCTTAGAGATCAGTCTTACCTTTTCCCGACCATCGGTCCTATCCCCAGCAGAGATAGTATTACCTGTTAAGATCTGACGTCATACTTTTACAGCTCACCAGACCAACCAGATCAAGCAAAACTACGTCAGAAGCTTGAGGTACGATAGCTTCCCAAGAGGTCACCCATCCCAGTACTGCTCTCACCATTGCAATCTTAACTCAAAAAAGTTCAAAGCCACCACTTCTACGTCTCCCATACTTTCAAACTGAAAGACTCTACTAGAAGACTTTGATTTATACAACAGGTTGTACACACCCTTCTTAGTTAGGACTTACCACACTGCCCAAACTGAGTTAAGCAATGGATGTGTGAGATAAGTACTGAGATGAGTGAGCTCCTAGGAATCTCTTGTATGTCAAGCTGCTGACGTTGTGTCGCTTGATCTAGTTGGCCAGATGGGATGTAAAAAGTGAGATGTCAGATCTTATCGGGCAATACTATCTCTGCTGAGGATAGGACCGGTGATCGAAAAAGGGTAAGACTGATTTAATGGAAATGAGACAGCACCAGCAGTTAGACACGTATCTCCCCGGACTCATAGACCTAACAATCCAACCCTAAAGCACAAAATAGGTGCACTCTACGCTGTCACATTATATGGAAATAAAGTTACACCTTAACTAACAGCTATAGAGAGATGCTTTGACGATAAAATCTTGCAAACACGATATACTCATGTTCTTACTTCTTTCGATTACTATGATCAACTGATTAAGAAATGCAAGAACGGAAAGGAAGCTTGTCTATTGATTCTTTAGGACACTTTCCTGAGATGAACTATAGAGCATCAGATTTCTTGTCGAGGGTGAAAGTATGTCAAACCTACAAACAGATATCTGCATCATTATCCTTTGCTCCTTACCACAGTTCACTCACTCACTCATCCTAAGAAGAACGAGTTGCTTTAAAATAAAATGACACCAGACCAGTTTACTGATGCTTGTACCTGTTAAAGCCTTGCAACCTGACACAGACTAGAATCATGTTTCCTACTAGTCTTAATTTGGCTTTTGGGTGAGTTCTAAAGTCCTAATTTGGTTTCTAGTTAAGCACTGTTTGTACTTCTCCATCTGTACAAAAGAATAAACATAAAGTATAGGAAGACCTGAGCTCAATTGAGAAGAAGAGAATATCATTTCAGAGTTGAGAAGAGCATATCAGTTCAGAATAAGATCAGTTCAGATAGCATTACAGCAGAATCAGCTCAGAGCATAATCGGTTCAGATCAATTGAAACGCAGAGCAGATCAGCTCACAATAGCTGACAGATCAGATGAGAAGAGAATTCGGTCTAGAACAAAAACAAAAAGTTCAGAATAGAGCAGATCAGTTCACCTGAGCAGAACAGAACGGAGAAGAGCAGGCCAGATCGGCAGAGAACATTTTACAGTTAGTTAACGAGAGCAGTGTAGCTCCACGTGCAGATCAGATTAGAGATTCGTAATAGATCAGTTCATATAAGAAGAGATGAGCTTAATTTAAGAACATATCAGAGCGAAGTCTTTATCAGATCAGCACAGACTACCAGATCAGACGGACAAAGCAGTTTGAACAAGCATTACTTGAATATTGAATTGAAGTGGTTCAAATTGATTTGCTCCGATACGTCTAGCCTCACCTAATCTTGTACAGGTCAGAGGCTGTACAAAGATAATAAATAGCCTCACCTAATCTTGTACGATGAAAGGATGACAATTACAAGAGTCAGAAACTTTACAGAAACTTTTCAATGGCTGGGAACTTGTGTCCATCGGTAACATCAGTACAGAGGCTATATATATACCAGCTGACTAAAGAAGATAGCAGAGTAGAGGCAAGACCAGTGATGCTACATGTGTGCACAAAGTGCAAGTTTGAACCAGAACAGAATATCAATATGTGCATGCACAAGCAGATATCGTCGTAATATTTGAAGATCATGAAGAAGACGACGGATTGTGAGGAAACAAATATGAGAGTTGAGTTTAAATAGATTAGTCATCACACACACACATTCACTCACATATATTGAGATCTGAGAGAAACAGATAGATGAGTGAATGTACAACAAATCAAATCAATGTAGTCTTTCTCACAGACATTAAGTAAGTGAACAGAGTAGAACAGAGTGGAATCTAAGAGTTCAGCTCGGGTAATGTTGTAAGTCCCAGCTCAATGTATTCTAGTGAAAGCCTTCCAGTTTGGAAGAAGGGGAGACATAGAAGAAGTGGCTTTGAACTTCCACAAAAAATCCTCTGCGCACGTACTGAGTAATATCTTTACAGCTTATCTGAACTGCATACATGTTTTCTAAACTATTTCAATTTTCAGGGAGTACTTCGGGGTATTTTCCACCTGATATTTCAGACCAGACTCGATGTACTCTCGATGTTCAAACCTTTCAAGAACCAAGAGTTATTGTAATCTCTTGTTCTTATCGATCAGATCGTGCCTTTTGTCCGTGCTGTTCCTCAAAGATGAGAGTAGACGATATGATCCGATCCTAACAAAAAATAGATAATAATAAATGTAGATAAAATAATAAAATCATTTTAAGTTTAAATTAGAATTTTATTTGAATATGTAATTTAAGTCAATTCATCCATAAATGTTGCTTCTGATACAAATAAAAGAAATAGAATAAACTTCCTTTTTTCCCTTGTTTTATTCGAAATTGATTATATTCATGTTTAGTAAGTGTTTGAAAATAATTAAAATTTTGGAGAAGTGATTAAAAAATGTATATTATGATAAAAGTTTCAAAAATTAGAATTAGTGTTTGAAACAAAATAGTGAGATGAAATTAAAAGGGGATAGTGTTTGATAAATAGATAATTCTAATAGTATGCCTTAATCATAATCCTATTGTAGAAGTAGAATCAACACTGGTTCAACTTTAAATTTAAAAACTAATTCAGCGACAACTTTCAAATTTAAAAACTAATTCAGCGAATGAGTTTGACAATTATCCATAAGTTGGAATATGTGAAGACCTCGGTTGCTAATCAGTTCTTAGAGGGCGATTAACGTATAATGAGCAGTAAGCCAGGAATGAACAACATCAAAACAAAAACATTTTTCGGTGTATATATATATACCGCAGAAGTGTAAGTGTTACTATTTACACACTGTTTTTCAAAAGCTGGTTCGATACAAACTCTGTTCTGCTACATATCTGAATTTAGTTAAATTCAAAATCATTACAAATTGACTACCGTCTCTTCTACAACACAAAGTCTAGCTAGCAATCTGCCATGAATCTTCTTAAACCGATGTCCCACGCTACCCCTGGCTAATTTGCTCGGCTCGTGCCCCACCTGTTGTCAAGTACACATACAAACTGGACAACAACCAGATAATTCTGGTGAGAATATAATCTCAGTATAATCGATATGACATACAACATAATAATCATGAATGCAATGCATGATTTGAAATGAAGGTCTATCAAATCTGTTATCAAAAAGCTCGACGGTTCTGGGATCCCGGGGAATTAGTTCGCCAAACACATCTCTGACTCTTCATCCTTTCGAGGTGACGCCCAGAAGCTCCATTCCCCTGACTTTGGAGCAACTTTAGTGAGCATTTCTAGATTTAGGAGTAACTCAAACCTCCCTCGCCACTCAACTACAGCTCCCCAAACATCATCTGCACTCTGGGAAATTCTGCTTTCTGTTCTTCTAGTTTGTTCTGCCCTCTTCGCTCTCGGTTGTAGGCTCAAGATGAATGCAATCATAGCAGTATGCATTCACACAATCAACAATAAATCTCATGCTGAACATAGAGTAAAAAATCATGAAATCACATAATCATATACACCGAATGAACAAGTATGTATGTGGTTTCAGGCAACTCAAGAATCTCATCTTTCTCTCGAGTATTCAGTTCCCGTTCAAACATGATATCCGATTATACCTGTGCTTTTGCTGTCAGCTGAGGAACAAACAGACTAACGTTTGAAGCTTTCCTCTATTTTCCTAGTTCGATCGTCGGTACTGTGGCTGAAATTCTCGTACCAGATGATCTCACGTCTCCTTCTTTTTAGATTTCATCACAAGGTATCTATTTATAATTACTACCCCTGCTTTTATAGAAGCTATCGGGATCGGAACCCAAGACAATAAATCTGAACTAACTCACGTAAAGGATAAGGATGGCCAGACATGCAGAAGATAAGGATACATGCGGAGTCGTAAAGGATAAGTCTACTTACGTGTTATCGGTGGATATATATCTATACCATTAATAGATCTGAGCTACAGTACTTTTAGATCAGCTTAGGCTGTGTATAATTCTGCACACATAGTTCAGCTCTCAGCTTGTGCTTAAAGCACTTCCCACTGGGAAACAGATCTCACACCCAGATTAGATCTTGCAGACTGTTCAGCTCTCGTGTCCATAAATCAGTTCAGGTTCTCTCAACAGATTGCGCATACTTAGCTCAACTCACCCATCTGTATTAGCCATGCCCGCTACTGCTCAGCTTAGCTTCTGCTTAGGATGTTCCGTTCAGCTTACACCCTTTCAATCAGTTCTCAGATGCGATTCAGCTCTTAACAGCTTATGCTCATACCGAATAATCCCAAAGTTGTTCGCTTCTAAGATATCGTCCCGAAACAGCTCATAGCTTTCAGATCAGCGCATCGCATCCAGCTCAGCTTGTGTCCTCTCGTCTCAGTTAGCAGTGTATCGATCAGCTTAGAGTACTCAAGCAGGTTAGCTTACAATGTTCGAAGGAGCTTTCGAAGTTTCCAACAGTTCACGATGCTTTCGATCAGCTCACGCACACAGATCTCATGATACGTCTCAAACCAGCTAGCGATAACGCCCAAAGCTGACCCTTACCAGCTCTCATCTGGTTTGTACCACAACCAGCTCGCACCTAAGCTAGTGACAAAAAACATTGCTGCTCTACACAGGAACTATGACCAGCTCGCGTCTAAGCTGGTACTGCTAAACGATGTCGCACAACAATTCAGCTCGGGACAACCAGCTCAGAGCATCCAGCATGCCTCTCAGCTGAATTCAATGCTAACTCTAGTACACCTCTACTGCATGACACAATACCTTCCAGAAATGTTCACCACTAAGCGTTTATCCCGAACAGCTCACGAGAAGAACCCATGAACATCACCTATCCAGCTCAGAATCGTTCCAAATAAACCAGCTTACACTCAAACAGCAAAATCCTCAAAGTTGATTTCTACTCAGCTGTCAGCTTGCACCCGATCTGGTCCAGCTTAGCCTCATCCTCTGCGCCCAGCACACACTCAACTGCAACAGCTCCATCATGGATCACCTCGATTAACTAATCAATAATCTCGATTAATTTATGTACTAATCTGAATTGATATCGCCACTTATCCGTATGATTAATTCCAGGCCTTACACAATATGAATTCGGAGACATGAAAGTTTCGTTTGAACAAGTTTTTTTAAAACTATTTGTTAAATTTTTTTTAAAAATATGTTGAAAGTTATTTTAAAGATAAGTATGTTTGAACAACTATTTTATAAAAGTATATTTAAATAAAAAAGTATTTAGACATTGTTTTAGAAAATAATTATATTTAATAAATAATATTAATGTGAATTTAATTAATTTAATAAAAAAATTGATTGATCTTTCATAAAATTTTAATTATTTTTTATATCCTAAAAACATCATATCGTGCGCACACATTCACTCACATATATTGAGATCTGAACGAAACAGATTATATAAGTGAATACACAACAAATCAAATTAATATAGTCTTTTTCGCAAAGACATTAAATAAGTGAACATAGTATAACAAAGTGGAATCTAGGAGTTCAGCTCGGCAATATTTATGTCCCAACTGAGTGGGTTTGTATAGCTTAATCAAAGTCTTGTAGAGAAAGCCTTCCAGTTTGGAAGAATGAGATATGTATACGCGATGGCTTCGAACTTTCATAAACAAATCATCGGTGCACGTATTGAGTAATATCTCTATAGCTTATCTGAACTGCATACATATTTTCTAAACTGTTTCAATTTCAAGGAATGCTTCGAGTTATTTCCGCTTGGTATTTCAGACCAGACTCGATGTACTCTCGGTGATCAACCTTTCAAGAACCGGGAGTTATTGTAACTTCTTGTTCTTATCGATTAGATCGCGCCTTTTTGTCTGTGCTATTTCGCAAGGATATGCACGCGCGATATGATCTGATCCTAACAACATAGATAATAATAAATGTAGAAAATAAAAAATAAATAAAATCATTTTAAGTTTAAATTAAAATTTTATTTGAATATAAATTTTAATTCAATTTATAATAATATGTTGCATTGATACGAATAACATAAATAGAATAAACTTCATTGTGTCCTTGTTTTATTCGAAATTGATTATATTCATGTCTAGTAAGTGTTTGCAAATAGTTAAATAATTTGGAGAAGTTACTAAAAAAATGTAATATTATGATAAAAGTTTCAAAAATTAGAAGTAATGTTTGAATAAAAAAATAGAGAGATTAAATTAAAAGTTGCTTGTGTCTCATAAATAAATAATTCCAATAGTTATGCCTAATCATAATCCCTATTGTAGAAATAGAATCAACATTGGTTCAGCTTTTAATTTTAAAAACTATTTCAGCAAATAAGTTTGAAAATTATGTTAGGATCGATTTGGGGGGTGTCTTGGTCTCTCACGCATCTTAGGCACTCATCCTTAGAGCAAAAGACCAGATTACGTGCATTAAAAAATTGTTTGATAAAACCATCACGTAAATAGGGAAACCAGATCGCGCCACAGCTGGGCCATCAGCTCTGCAAGATGGTCCAAATCACGTGCAATCTGGTTACTTAAATATTGAGCTACAATAGCTCAGTTTCTTGAAAGATTAGCGCACTGCGAGATAGATCAGGTAAGATATAAAATCTTGCGAAAACAACCTGAACTATCCTCTAAAAATCGAAAGCTTATTAACAGGTTTTAAAACACAGTTTTAAAGTATGCAGTGCGTGAATGTTAAATGCTGAAAGCTGTAAAGAAATACGCTGTAATTTGTTTATGAAAATTCGTAGCTGAATCTCCTATGTCTCCCCTTCTTTCGTACGGGAAGAATCCACTAGAAGATTTGATCTATACACACACGATCCAACAGCCCTCAAGCTGTGAGAACTCCTAACCCCAATTGCACACCTACTCACAGGCTGTGTGACTAACTAACTAACACTTCTTTTACGTCTCAGTGAGAAAGACTACAATGAATGTTTGTGTTTGTGATTCACTCACTAATATATACAGCTCATCTCTCGAAACTGTGAGTGAATCTGTGTGTGAGAAGTTAAAGTGTAAGCTCACTCTCTCTTTTGTTTTCTCACATACTGGGAAGTGATTCTTTAAAGCTGATAACTCATTGTCTTCCCTGGCTTGTGTAGTTAAATATAATCACTCATTGAAGCTCACGGCCTATGCACCAGCTCACACCTGGGCACGAGACCAGATTGCACACCAGCTGGCACCTGAATGTGCAAACTCTCGACTATGCACAACTTTCTGTTATCTGTTTTGTGTATTTCTGCACTTGTGTTCTGTTTTCGCTCATATGTCCATTCTGCTATATTATTTTGTTCAACACTCTGTGCTGCTTGATGGCTGCTTGATGTATATAAAGCCTCTTGCAATTATATACATTGGATTGTAGCCGTTGAAAGGCTTCTTTAAAGTTCTGACAAAGTTGTACCTTGTGCCAATCATCATTAAATGCGTTGCAGGCTTTGTTGAATTTGAGCATTCTGCTATTTAATGCGTTGCAACAATTTCTGACTTTGAGCATGGAATTTCGTACCTGATATCTGACAAAACAGCAAATCCGTTTGAATAGTATTCTCAATACTTTTGTTCAAACTGCTTTGCTCCGAGCTGGTTTGGTCGAAGCTTAATTCTCTAAGCTGGTTGCTTCTTCATATGTTCTGCTCTTGAACTATTCTGATATGTTCTGTTCTTCGTTCATATCTGCTATAAGCTCATATAAACTGCTCTAAGCTGATCGACTCACTGTTGATTCTATATTGAGCTGTTCTGTTATGTTTGGACCTGAGCTGGTCTGTTCTGTTATCGTCTAAGCTGGTCTGTTCTATTCTGTTTTGTACCAGCTTAGACGTTCTCAGCATATCCGAACGGTTTCTGCTCTGAGCTGTTCTCATAGAACTGATATATAAGAGATGATGATACTGTTTGAGCCGCTTTTTTCCTATTCTGCTTTAAACTGCTCTGATCTGGTTTGTTTGTTTCTCTCTACTCATACGTTTATTTCTGTTCTGCGCTTGTATCAGTTTTCTGTATTGTGTTGTATCTACTTAGCTGATCTTATTGCCCGATCTGATCTGTTCTGAGCTCTTAGCTGATTCTGATCTGTTATGTCATTCTTCTGCTCTAATATGAACCATAAGCTGAACTTTGATCTGCGCTTGATCGCTGAAGTTAATCGCTATACTCCTGAGCTGGTTTCTAAGCTGCTCTTGCTCCGAGCTAGTCAGCTTGGATGTCTGTTGGTCTTCTGCTGACCAGCTTGGCGGTCTGCTGGACATCCTCTGCTCTGCATACTGTTATCTGAAATCAGCGCTGCACTTCACTCTGAGCTGAACGTTGTTCTGCCTTATCTTATCTGTATTGATTACTGTTATCTCTGCTTCACAGAACTGCTTGATCTGCTTGGATGTCCTGTGCTGATCTCCCTCTTCTGCTCCAGCTTGGGCGTCCCCTTACTTTCCATCTTGGATGTCCTCTGCTGATCCAGCTCGGGCGTCCCCTTGCTGTTCTAGCTTGGACATCTCCTCAATATGCACTTATATTGACGCTATCAGCTCTAATCTGTTCTTCTTCTTCTTCGCACAGCTGACCTACTACAGTTTTTTCCTGCTGATCTGATCCAGCACGCGTCTGTGAACCAGCTTGCGACTCTGAACCAGCTTGCGTCATATGCACTGTTCCAGCTGGCGTCCGATCTGGTTTAGTTTACCTGTCCACTTGATCTAAACTGTTAGAAACATAACAACAGGTTTTGTGTATATCAAAATTAAGATTCTGATATGTCAACACAGATCCAACAAATTATCTGTAAGTTGGAATATGAAGTTGGGCGACATGATCGTTTCTTTGAACAAGTTTTTTTTAAAAAATATTTTACAAAAATTGTGTAAATATTTTGAAAAGTTATTTGAAAGATAATTATATGTTTGGACAACTATTTTATAAAAATTATTTAAATAGAAATGTATATAGACACTATTTTAGAAAACAGTTGGTCGAGATACAATGGTGTTGGAGTTAATTTCATAAGTTTTGATGAGGACAAATAAAAGAGATAAGTCAGCTCAGAAATGGATCAACCAGTTTGAGACAGAATATACTGCATGGTCCAGAGAAACTAGATCAGAGCAGAGCCAAGCTGGTTAAGGACAAACCAGCTCAAGGTACTTAGTTATGTTGGTTGAGGACCAACCAGCTCAGGTGTTGGTAAGGACAAATCAGTTTGGATAAATAGATCTGATGTATATTCAGTTTATCAACAAAGAATCCAAAACAGTTAGAATAGTTTGGTTTGGAACAGCTGAGAAAACAGCTCAGAGCACAAAGTGGTATAACGGACCAGCTGGGAGACCAGCTTGGAAAGACCAGCGCAGAGCAAGGTTGTTATACAGATGGTATCAGGTTACAGATATAAGTGATCAAAGAATGTTATCTGGGTTATAACAGAACAAGGGAAAGAGCAGATCGGTTTAGAGCAGATTGGAATTGATCATCTTAGACCAGATTAAGAGCAATTCAACGCACAAACCAGATCAGGAACCCAGCTAAGTAAGGATAACTAGCAAAATGGATTTCAAAATTTTTTTGAGACTTCATATAGATTGATGTGATATGTTTGACCTCTCTGTATTGATTTGTAGTCGTTGAAACTACTTTGAGCTAATTCCTGATTTACAGAGATTTGGTTTGAACAGAATATGGCGTAGAGTATGCTAAAAAGGGAAATGCATTTAATGAAGATATATGTATATAGTACAAGCATTTAAGACGCCGTAGGAATTTCACTTTGGATACATTCGACGTGTCTACTGGTAATATTTATTACTGTCGTATCCAAAGGGTATAAATTGGAGAAACAGATCAGTTGAACTCACCAAATTCCAATACAACGAACGAACGAACAAGAACAGAGTTCATCTGTCAAATCAGCTCACAGCTAGTGACACACACTCATAGATTGTTTCATCAATTCATTGTTTCACGAAACAATTGTACACATTTTGTAGTGTCATGTTATCACTGTAAAATCATAAAAATAGTGTTGAGAGCTAGATTAGTTAAAACAGCTTAGAGCTGTATTCATTGTATTTCAAACCAGATTGCGTGTCTTGGTTCTTGGTTGATTGTTAGGAGTTCTTGCAGCTACTGACTGTCGGATCGGGTTTGTACAAGGATTTGTATAAATCAAATCTCTAGTGGATATCCTTCCTATTGAGGAATAAGGGGAGACGTAGGAGATTAAATTCCTAACTTCTAGAATCTCTTGACTCTATATTTTACATTTACGCATCTACTGCTCACTGTTGAATCGTGTTCTTTTCGCATAAAAATTTTATTACACGAGACAACAGCTAATAACTGAGAACCCTTCAAGCTGATAACTCGGCTTAGGGGTTAGCCACAAGCTGTAAAATTTTTGAAATATGTTTTCACATAAAAATTACCAAAGGAGTTCATTCACCCCCCCATGAACTCTCGAGCTCCTTATCCGATCCTAACAAGTGGTATCAGAGCCCGGATTCTCAGTGTTTGAAAAACTTGTCCATTTATATTCATTAAATATGTTGGATCTATTTCTACAGATCAGAATCTAAGTTTTGATTCACACAAAATCTTCTACTATTGTACTAACGCTCTACGTGACATGCGCAATTTGCTAAGACTGGAGTAGGCGTGAAGATATCCAAACTGGAACAGTGAGGGGATGTCCGAGCTGGACTGGTCGAAGATATCTAGCTGAAACAGAAAGGGGATGCCCAAGCTGGTACAGTAGTTTACTTCCAAAAGTGTAGGGAACACCAAGCTGGTTCACCGGCTTGGAGCAGGAACAGCACGAAGATCAAGTGCAGAGTATTAAGAAGAGTAGAGTTCAAGAGCAGAAAGATGAAGTACAGAACGGCTCAAGCGCAGATCAAGTGCAGCGTACAAGTGTAGTGTTCAAGTGAAGATCCGAGCTGTTCTATTAAGAGGCTGAACAAGCCTGAAGAGACCCCCGAGGACAAGGAAGAATCTGCATGCTGGGGTACTCATGAAGATAAGCTGGTACGGTACATGCGAGCTGGATGGGCACACTGACACAGCTCAGCATTGATCCATAAGAACTCTGAAGTAGACCAGCTTGAAGAACAGCTCAAATGAAGAGTCTGCCTAGATAGAAGGAGCAGATTAGAGTCCAGCTGGTTAAGGACAAACCAGCTGGAAAAGATGTTCAAGAGCAGATCAAGAAGGAAGAGACTCTATCTACCAAATTCATGAACAGTCGTAAAATATGCTAGATTGAGGAACTCTAAGCCCTGAAGATGATGAAGATCTGCTCAAGAGCGGTTGCAAACGAGAGGAGAAGAATAGATCTTTGAACGGTTCAGTAAAGCAACCATCTCGAACAAGACCAGCTCGATGCAGACCAGAACGATGAACAAGATGTCAAGCTGGTTAAGGTCAAATCAGCTCAGATAGCATGACAGATGCTATCAAATCCACGAGCAAAGCGATTTGAATACAATACTAAATGACAAATACTGTTCAGTATTCAAATTGACTTGCTTGTAATGTCTTCTCAAAGTGCAATATTCACGTGACTAAAGTGAAGAAAAGCCTGCGAAACATTTATGTATAAAGGACACAAAGTACAACAATGTCAGAAGACTTTCAACGTCTACATATTTATATCCAACGGATATAACTCCGCATCAGGCTATAAATAACAGAGAGCAGAGCACAATCACTAAGGCAGAGAGAGTAAGGGCACATAGAAAGAAAAAGAAGAGCGCAAGAATAGCGAAGTGTTGTGCAAACCAAAATATAAACATAGAAGAACGCATAACACAAGCTCTGGGAAGACATTGGTAAAAACCAGCTCGGATAGGAGCACTTACCAGTGTGTGAGATTCAATATTTGAGAGATTGTACTTACACAGTAATCTCACACACGGTTCACTCATACATTCAAGAGTTGAGCGAAAAAGAAAAATGAGTGAATCATAAACAAACTCTCCATTGTAGTCTTTGGACAGAGACGTTAAACAAGTTTAGTTGTCTTTCGTACTGAGACGTTAAAGGTATTTATTCTTTCGCACTGAGACATTAAACAAGTGTCTCCTTTCTCACTGAGGCAGTAAAGAATTGAAGTTAGACACACAGCTTGCGGGCTTAGTGCACAGTGGTGTTGCTAGGAGTTCTTGCGGCTACGGGTTGTAGGAGTGGGTTGTAGCGTAGGTTGCTGCAATCAAAGCCTTCTAGTGGAATCCTTCCCGATTACGGAAGAAGGGGAGACGTAGAAGATTCAGCTTCGACCTTTCATAAACAAATTGCAGCGTATTAACTTTACTGCTTTCTGCACTTACATTCATACACATAGCATGATTTTTTACCGCGTTTAAAGCTGTCTAAAGCTTTTGAATATAAGAGATTAGTTTGAGTTATTTCCGCATGACTTTAACTCATTACTCAATTTTTATCTCGATGCACTAATATTCAAGAACACTGAGCTATTACAGCTCAAGATGAACGGAACCAGATCGTCTGCACTAAACCAGCTCACAGAGCAGCTGGTAATCTGGACCAGCTCGTAGAGCTATTGGTCCAGATTCACGGCGATCTGGTTTCACAAGTTGCGTGCTGGTTTTTCAACTCCAAAAATTTAAAATGTACGTAATTTCCGGGGTTGGTATTTCGGCTGTGTGAGAGCCTACATGAGTTGTGGCAGAGCTCAGGAACAAACCTCGTTTTTCGATCCAAAAGTTGGTATCAGAGCAGGTTGTTCTTGAATGGTGCATTTTCTTTCGAAAATTTTTAAACGGTTTTAAAAACTCTGTCTGCTCTGATAGTCGTTCGAAAGCTTGTCTATGCTATAAAATTTTTAAGGCTTTCAAAACTCATTGTATATGGATAGGGGGAAGAATGTCTATTGAATTGTAGAGCAGTTTTCGAAAGGAAACTGCAGCAATATCTGTTCTGACGAGCTGACGGATTGTGCGAGGTCTGTGGAAGCCAAGATCTCTAGGGCTTGGCGAGGCTAAGCCTTAGGAAAAAATGGAAGAGATTCTGTAAATTTAATCTTCTATGGCTCCTCTGGTCTATATAAATGAGAAATTTTGAGTAGCATAGATTATGTTTTCAATATCTCATGCATATATTTTTCACAAAATATCGTCTCTCCGAAAATGATTTTGACTTCAAAATAAAATAACCCCACGCTCTGTTTAGGGGGAGTTTTGTTTTAAATAAAAGGGGGATACTTAATTTCGAAACCCTTTTGATTCCCACAAAAAAGGTGGAGAAATAATTTCAAGCATAAATATACCTGCATATGTTTATCCAGATTTTGTGTAAATCAATAAAGGGGAGATTGTTGGATCCGTTTCTACATATCAGAATCTAAGTTTTGATTCACAGAAAATCTGCTACTATTGTACTAACGCTCTAGGTGACATGTGCAGCTTGCTAAGACTGGAGTAGACGTGAAGATATCCAAACTGGAACAGTGAGGGGACGCCTGAGCTGGAATGGTCGAAGATATCTAGCTGGAATAGTAAGGGGACTCCCAAGCTGGTACAACAGTTTACTTCCAGAAGTGCAGGGAACACCAAACTGGTTCACCGGCTTGGAGCAGGAGCAACACTAAGATCAAGCGTAGAGTATTAAGAAGAGCAGAGTTCAAGAGCAGAAAGTTGAAGTGTAGAACGGCTCAAGCGCATATCAAGTGCAGCGTACAAGTGTAGTGTTCAAGTGCAGATCCGAGCTGTTCTATTAAGAGGCTGAAAAAGCCTGAAGAGACCCCCAAGGACGAGGAAGAATCCGCATGCTGAGGTAGTCATGAAGATAAGCTGGTACGGTAGATGCGAGCTGGATGGGCACACTGCCACAGCTCAGCATTGATCCATAAGAACTCTGAAGCAGGCCAGCTTGGAGAACAGCTCAAATGAAGAGTCTGCCCAGATATAGGGAGTATATTAGAGTCCAGCTGGTTAAGGGCAAACCAGCTGGACAAGATGTTCAAGAGTAGATCAAGGAGAAAGGGACTCTATCTAGCAAAGTCATGAACAGTCATAAAATATGCTATATATAGGAACTCTAAGCCCTGAAGATGATGAAGATCTGCTCAAGAGTGGTTGCAAACGAGAGGAGAATAAGAGAGCTTTGAATGATTCAGTAAATCAACCAGCTCGAACAAGACCAGCTCGATGCAGACCAGAACGATGAACAAGCTGGAAAGCTGGTTAAGGTCAAACCAGCTCATATATCATGACAGATGCTATCAAATCTACGAGCAAAGCAATTTGAATACAATACTAAATGACAAATACTGTTCAGTATTCAAATCGACTTGCTTGTAATGTCTTCTCAAAGTGCAGTGCTCACGTGACTAAAGTGAAGAAAATTCTGTGAAGCATTTATGGATAAAGGACGCAAAGTACAACAATATTTAGAAGACTTTCAACGTCTACATCTTTGTGTAAACGGATATAACTCCAAATCAGGCTATAAATAACAGAGAGCAGAGCACAAGCAAAATGGTATAAAGAGTAAGGGAGAACAAAAAGAAAAATAAGAGTGCAAGAAGAGCGAAGTGTTGTGCGAACCAAAATCTAAACACAGAAGAACGCATAACACAAGCTCTGGGAATACATTGGTAAAAACCAGCTCGGATAGGAGCACTTCCCAGTGTGTGAGATTCAATATTTGAGAGATTGTACTTACACTATAATCTCACTCACGATTCACTCATACATTCAAGAGTTGAGCGAAAAAGAAAAATGAGTGAATCATAAACAAACTCTCCATTTTAGTATTTGGACAGAGACGCTAAACAAGTTTAGTTGTCTTTCACACTGAGACGTTAAAGAAGTGTGTGTAGTCTTTAGCACTGAGAAATTAAAGAAGTGTCGCTTTCTCACTGAGGCAGTAAAGAAGTGAAGTTAGACACACAACTTGCGGGCTTAGTGTGCAATGGTGTTGCTAGGAGTTCTTGCGGCTGCGGGTCGTAGGAGTGGGTTGTAGCGTAGGTCGCTGCAATCAAAGCCTTCTATGGAATCCTTCCTGATTGCGAAATAATGGGAGACGTAGGAGATTCAGCTCCGAACTTCCATAAACAAATTACAGCGTATTTAATTTACTGCTTTCCGCACTTACATTCATACGCATAGCATGATTGTTTACCGCGTTTAAAACTGTCTAAATCTTTCGAATATAAGAGATCAGTTTGAGTTGTTTCCGCATGACTTTAACTCATTACTCAATCTGTATCTCGGTGCAGTAATATTCAAGAACACTGAGCTATTGCAGCTCAATATGAACGGACCCAGATCGTTTGCACTAAACCAGCTCACAGAGCAGCTGGTAATCTGGACCAATTCACAGAGCTATTGGTCCAGATTCACACGACGATCTGGTTTCACAAGTTGCGTGCTGGTTTTTCAACTCCAAAAATTTTAAATGTACGTAACTTAAGGGGTTGGTATTTCGGCTGTGTAAGAGCCTACGTGAGTTGTGACAGAGGTCATGAACAATCCCCGTTTTTCGATCCTAAGAAAATATATCGATTTCTCACAACAAGATTCCTATGTTTTCCAAGGAGGAGTACGACGTATGAAAAATATGTATGCAAGCTCACCTGGCAGCCCAGGACGATGACATGTGGTTTGTCATCAGAGATGGACCAATAAATATTATGAGGTCAAACACAACAATAGCTATATTAGTTGGTGCGCCTCAGTGGACTGAAAAGCCAAGGATGGAATGGACATCCGAGGATAATAAGAAAGCAAATCTGGATAATGTTGCTAAGGACATCTTGTACAAAACGCTAGACAATAATATGTTTAGCAAGATCCAGACTTGAACAACCGCGAAGGAGACTTGGAAAAATCTGACCCAGATTTGTGAGAGTAATGAGGAAACCAAAGAGAATAAGCTGACTGTGGCATTACAAAAGTTTTAACTAATCACAATGAAGCCCGAGGAGACCATGGCAGAATTTGATTAATGGTTCAGCTCATTAGTGATTGAGCTAACCAGATTGGGGAAGCAATACAGCAACATGGAGTTGGCCCTGAAGGTGATGCGATCACTGCCGAAGGAGTGGGACGTGAAGACAATGGCCATGCGGGAGTCTAAGGACTTGAACAAGCTGGAGCTTCATGATTTATTTGCTAACCGAAGGCTTATGAATTTGAGCTGGAGACAAGAGCGGAATCTGAGCCTTCAACTTCCCAACCAACTAGAGCTCTTGTGGCAACAGTACCTGAAAAGAGCACCTCTACAAGCGGCAGATCAACAAAGGAGCTGAGCAAGGATGCCATGTCCTTGTTCATTAAGAAATTCGGGAAATTTATGTGAAAGCATAATTCTAAACCCAACTCTTTTGATTCTTCTAGAAAGAACTTAAATAGTCCTTCTGATGACAAGTGTTATAATTGTGGCAGGCCTAGTCACTACATTGCTGATTGCAGGAAGCCAAAGCTGGATGCGAAGAAACAACCAGATCGTTGTACCAGTAAAGATAAGAAGGAGAAGAAATTCTCTCGAAAAAGGAGGACTGAGAAAGCAATGGTAGCTAAAGAGAACAAGAGTGCATGGGCTGATTCAGCTTCAGAGGAATCCAGCTCAGAAACATCCTCATCCATTGAAAGCGAGGATGAAGTACATCTCATGACCGATGATACTGATGAGGTATTCGATTTTTCTAATCTAGAATTCACACGTGAGGACCTTGTCACAGCACTTAATGACATGGTTCAAGAGTACAAGAAGCTTTCTCAATCATTCGAGAACGTTAAAGCTGAAAGAGAGAGCCGTGCAACAAAAGTTGAGCTAGTTAGCTCAAGCGATATACAAGCTGCTCTAAGTAAGCTTACAACTGAGAATGAGGAATTGAGAAGAAGGTCACAGGAGATGTTTAATGAGAATCAGCGTTTAGTTGAGATTATAAGCTCCTGGACCAGGTCTTCTGCTACCCTAAAAAAACTGCATGGAGCTATGAAGCCATCTAGTGATAAAACCGGATTAGGCTATGGTAGCAATGACAGCAGTACCACAGAGACCAGTTGTACCACACAGCTAGATAGGACAAAGTTCCAAACCATGAACTTTGTAAAATCTAGCGCGAGACAGCCTATAGAGGTGAAATATGATGGAGAAAAGATAGCAGCTATGCCTCCGATCTGACAAGGAAGGTTTTGCGGGCTGGGGTATACTGCTCCTGAGAAGCCTCGAGAAAGCTGGCTTAAGAAACGAGTTGAACAGATGAGGAATAAACCCAAATTTGGTGGGGAAAAGCCAGGCCAGGTTTCTCAAGCTTTAAGAAGGACAGGCAATACAGGCCTGATATCGTAAGTCCAGATCGAATGACACATACACTGATTATCAGACCAATACTAGATCAAATAACACACACAAAACACACACATATTTTGATCCACGCACTGGTAAAGTGGTTAAGATTATCCAAGTGTGGGTCCCGAAAGGTCTAATCAAACCTGGACCCAAATAAATCAAAGGGTACCAAATTTGCTTGATTTGTGATTGCAGGAACAACAGATATCCAGATTGGAGCAATCAACATGGTATCTGGACAGTGGATGTACGAGACACATGACTGGAGATGCCAAGCTTCTTACAGATATCAAGCAATGCTGTCAGGCCCCGTGCTAATTACCAACAATTAACACATAATAAGCGCATAATCACGGAAGCTTAAAATCAGGGCTTAAAAATTTTTCGAAATACAAAGGCCTGAACTTCAAATCATTCATTCAAAATATTCGATATTCAAAATAAAAGTTTACTCAACTCGATACAGCAAGAAACCACATAAATCAATTCAAAATACAGATCCCCCAAATACAATAAAACACGGGGCATCCCCCGGTTCAATACATATCATAAGTAAACTGGGACTCAGGGATGCGGGGATCGACCAACTGAACTTCCACTCGGTCCAGCTTGGTTACCTGAAACTCCTGCAAATGGGTAACACAGACCCAAACAACAAAAGCAGGAAAAGAAAATACGAGGTCAAGCCTCAGTACGAAGAGCTATCAAAGCAGTAAACATGCAACAAGCTATAATCAATGCTATGAATGCATGAGGGCTATCAAGAAATCGGATAGCTAGACCAGTCTATCAACTGGCAACACAAACCAAGCCTCTATACCACCGGTTCAATACATATCATAAATAAACTGGGACTCAGGGATGCGGGGATCGACCAACTGAACTTCCACTCGGTCCAGCTTGGTTACCTGAAACTCCTGCAAATGGGTAACACAGACCCAAACAACAAAAGCAGGAAAAGAAATACGAGGTCAAGCCTCAGTACGAAGAGCTATCAAAGCAGTAAACATGCAACAAGCTATAATCAATGCTATGAATGCATGAGGGCTATCAAGAAATCGGATAGCTAGACCAGTCTATCAACTGGCAACTCAAATCAAGCCTCTATACCACGCACAGCCAATCAGCCGGTGGAAATCATCGGTCCGTGATCATCGGGGCCCGTCAGCCCATCACAGCTCGGTGGTAGACACTCGAATCCGGTAGTCACCACTCCGACGATAGCGTTGGACTTTTCGGGCACGACTTAACAGTCGGCCAGTCGCAACGTGGCACCCAATCAGGTTTTCAAATCAAATCTGTCAATTCAGGCTCAATATGTATGCATGATGCCAATCAATATCAATGCTCAATGCATACAATGCAGAGTACGTAAAACAGAATGTAACTCAATCATTAACATACTGATTCACGTAATTCACAGCAGCCAAATTCACAACATCAATCACAGCATATTCACGTCTAAAACTGCTAAGAGCTGCTCAATTCGTACCTCAATTCCTCAATTTACCTAACAGATTCTCCTGGCTCAAATCACGCAGCAGGACACCTCCGGAAAACTGAAATCTGTTACAACATAGCTAAAATCTTAGCTTAATTCTACTGCCCAAAACGCTAATCCTACGACCAGAAGCATAATTCAATTCCTACACTTCCACGCAGGCATTAATTACTAAAAACCGAGCTCAACTACAAGAATTGCTCACCCAACAGTTCACGCTAGCAGAAGAACAACCTCAAACTCTAACGGTCGACGTCTTCGGTTCGCATAACTCGAGAAACGATCTTGAGCAGCCTTCATTCTACTCCGAATCAAATCAATTTGATCTCTCATATGCTGAACAAACTCCGGTGTAGAAAGCTGTCTCTCGCCAACCTCTTCCCAACAAATCGGGGATCTGCACCTTCGACCATACAAAGCTTCAAACGGAGCCATTCCAATAGTGACTTGGTAGCTGTTGTTATACGAAAACTCCACCAAGGAAAGCGAATCCTGCCAGCCACCGCTGAAATCCATCACTACTGCTCGCAACATATCCTCTAAAGTCTGAATAGTTCGCTCAGACTGTCCGTCTGTCTGTGGGTGATAGGCTGTGCTCATCGCCAATCTCGAACCCATTGCTGCTTGCAGACTCTTCCAAAAGCGAGAAGTAAACCTCGGATCTCTGTCAGACACTATCGAAAAAGGAATTCCATGCAATCTAACCACATGGTCGATATACAACTTCGCCATCTTTTTCATCGAACACCTCACATCATAGGGAATGAAATGGGCTGACTTCGAAAGTCTATCAATCACAACCCAAATCGCATCGCATCCCCTACTCGATCGAGGTAGATGAGTCACAAAATCCATGGCGATGTGCTCCCAATTCCATTGGGGCACCTCCAAACTCTACAGCAAACCGCCAGGTCTCATCCTCTCAGCCTTGACCTGCTGGCAATTCAGACATCTAGCAACAAAAGCAGAAATGTCGCTCTTCATACCTGTCCACCAGTAGTGAGACTTCAAGGCATGGTACATCTTTCGCTCGCCTGGATGCACACTGTACCGACTACAATGTGCTTCATTCATGAGGGTCTCCTTCAAATCAATCAGGTTCGGAACTACTAATCTCCCTCTGAACCTCAAACATCCAAAATTCAACGCAACAAATTACTAACTATTAACACACAATAAGCGCATAAACACGGAAGCTTAAAATTAGGGCTTAAAAATTTTTCGAAATACCATGGGCCTGAACTTCAAATCATACATTCAAAATAGCAATAATAAAATACGAGTTGATTCAATTCCCACACAACAAGTATCAATCAAAAAATATAAATCCC
>KQ991058.1:132957-161543 GCA_001598015.1 Dorcoceras hygrometricum | reverse complement strand
ACCGGAAATTTGTTTCCGGCCAACTCGACGAGGAGAATCCGATCGTGCTGATCTTGTCAGGACTTCTAGTGCAGTCTGACGAAGGAGTCTCGAATCTGGTCGTGGACCGGATTGGCGTATCTACCGCAATCTACCGAGAAGCGCCGGGTTCTTGAAACACCGGTTGGAGCCAGGCACAAGTGCCAGCGAGGTAACACGCCTGAAACACCCCATGTATGGTTCCGGCCTAGTTTTTCGAGGAGAATCCGATCGTGCTGATCTTGTCAGGACTTCTAGTGCAGTCTGACGAAGGAGTCTCGAATCTGGTCGTGGACCGGATTGGCGTATCTACCGCAATCTACCGAGAAGCGCCGGGTTCTTGAAACACCGGTTGGAGCCAGGCACAAGTGCCAGCGAGGTAACACGCCTGAAACACCCCATGTATGTTGATACATGTATGTTGATTTTTCGTATTGATCGCATCCCGGTTAAATTCTATTGTTCTTCCGCTGCCTGCCGGGGTGCGGATCCGGATCCCCAACAGCATGAGGAGGATGTCGCAGAGAGGTTCCATAAGCAGGGACCTAAGGAGTTTTCTGGTACGACCGATCCACTTGTTGCTGAGGAGTGGATCCGATCTATGTAGACCATCTATGATTATATGGGTCGCTCGGACGCTGACAAGGTCCATTGTGCTATTTTTATGCTGAAGGGAGATGTCGCTCTGTGGTGGAAGGGCGCAGTGGTTGGTATTCCTGGAGAGCCTGACATGGGAAGAATTCAAGTTTTTCGTATTGATCGCATCCCGGTTAAATTCTATTGTTCTTCCGCTGCCTGCCGGGGTGCGGATCCGGATCCCCAACAGCATGAGGAGGATGTCGCAGAGAGGTTCCATAAGCAGGGACCTAAGGAGTTTTCTGGTACGACCGATCCACTTGTTGCTGAGGAGTGGATCCGATCTATGTAGACCATCTATGATTATATGGGTCGCTCGGACGCTGACAAGGTCCATTGTGCTATTTTTATGCTGAAGGGAGATGTCGCTCTGTGGTGGAAGGGCGCAGTGGTTGGTATTCCTGGAGAGCCTGACATGGGAAGAATTCAAGAAGGTATTCTTTGAGAAGTATTTTACTGTCGATGCCCGGAGCCAGCTTAATCGGGAGTTCATGAGTATGTGAGGCATTTTGAGCGAGGGTGTACCTTTGTGCCCTCGATTGCTACGGTGGAGAGTGAGAAGCTGCGACAGTTCACTGATGGACTGCGACCCGACATCCACCACAATTTCAATATGGCGGACGTGGGACTTACATGGCGGCAGTGAACAGGGCTTACCGGTCTGAGAGTGGCCGGAAGGACATGAGTGATGACTTCCAGAGGAAGCGCCAGATGCAGCAGCCCTTCAGGGGATAGTCTTTGCAGCAGCCAGTGAAGAGACCTTTTCAGGGGCCTTCTACCATCTCCTCAGGGCCAGCAGAGGCCACAGGATCAGCAGAGACCTCAGCAGCAGGGGACTACTGCCCCTAGACCTGGAGGGACACCAGCGTGTCCGACGTGCCATAAGAGTCATACAGGGCAGTGCATGGCGGGTTCAGGTAGATGTTATCATTGTAAGGAGCCCGGGCATATCTCTATCAAATGCCCTAGGAGGATGCAGTCCACTGGTCATGTTTTTGTGATGCAAGCTGAGGGTGCAGATCCGGACACGACATTACTCACAGGTATTCCGTTTTATATTCCGTACTTGTTATGTTGCTATCTGGGTGTTTTAGAATTGCATGCTAGATAGAGCACTACTAGGAAATTTTTTGTCTTAGTTGCTATGTGATATAGTGAGAACTGTAGGACTTCTAGGACTCGCCTTGAGAACTTTGACGGATAGGGCTAGCGAACCTAGAAATGTCTTAGGTATCTAAACTTCTTTTTGGGATTTAGTATGACTGTAAACGCGTACCTGTGTGACGTTTCTGTTTCAGGATAGATTCGTGTGCTTGGTGTCACTACACTCGCTTTGCTAGACTCATGGGCGACCCACTCGTTTATTTCGAGTGCGTTCACACAAAGGATGGGTATTTTTCCGGAGAGCTTGGGTGTAGCTCTTGTTGTGACGGTTCCGCCAGGAGAGGAGTTGACGACGACCAGCGTCGTGTAAGGTTTGACGATGACGTTCCAGGATCACGCGGTCAGAGCAGATTTGGTCGTTTTGCCGATGTCAAGATTCGACTTCATCCTAGGCATGGATTGGCTGTCGGAGTTTGGAGCAGTGATAGACTTTCAGCGGAGGACAGTGACGATCAGGCCGCCAGGGCAGGAGGCCTTCTTATTTGAGGTAGCTAGGAGGCCACGGAAGCCCAGATTTATATCTTTCCTTCAGGCCAGGAAGCTAGTTGAGCACGGATGTCAGGCGTTCTTGGCCAGTGTTACCGCTTCTGGAGTTTCAGCACGCCTTTCACTGTCTGAGGTTGAGGTAGTCAGGGATTTTGCAGATGTCTTCCCTGATGATGTAGTGGGAGTTCCACCGGAGTGAGAGGTGGAGTTTTCTATTGAACTGATGCCAGGGACAGTGCCTATCTCTAAGGTACCTTATTGATTAGCTCCTACCGAGATGAAGGAGCTTAAGGAGCAGATTCAGGAGTTGCTCGATAAGGGGTTCATATGCCCTAGCTTTTCTCCACGGGGCGCGCCAGTGTTGTTTGTGAAGAAGAAAGATGGCAGCATGAGATTGTGCATCGACTATCGGGAGCTGAATAGAGTTACAGTGAAGAATAAGTATCCACTCCCGATGATAGATGATTTATTTGATCAATTGTAGGGAGTTTCGGTGTTCTCGAAGATTGATTTGAGATCTGGCAATCACCAGCTGAGAAGAGAAGAGGATGTGTCCAAGACTGCTTTTCGGACACGCTACAGCCACTACGATTTCTTGGTGATGCCATTTGGCCTGACGAATGCCCTAGCGATTTTTATGGATCTGATGAACAGGGTATTCAGACAATACTTCGACAAGTTCATTATAGTTTTCATCGACGAAATCCGAGGAGCTTGGAGGAGCATAGGCAGCACTTGCAGACAGCCTTACAGACTTTGAGAGAGCACAGATTGTATGCAAAGTTCAGCAAGTGCGAGTTTTGGCTTGAGCAGGTGGGTATTCTTAGGGCATATTGTGTCGAGAGATGGGATTTCAGTCGACCCATCGAAGGTGGAGGCAGTGCAGAACAGGGGGATTCCAAGGAATGCAGCAGAGATTCGTAGTTTCTTGGGCTTGGAAGGTTACTATCGCAAATTTATCAAGGGCTTCTCTTCGATTCTAGTGCCCTTGACAGCCCTGACCAAGAAAAATATGAAATATTTGTGGAGTCACGAGTGTCAGAGGAGCTTTGATCAGCTGAAGGAGGCCCTTACTTCAGCACCAGTGTTAGCTATGCCAGTGGAACACGAGGAGTTTGTGGTTTATACAGATGCTTCTCTGAGAGGTTTGGGTGCAGTTCTGATGCAGGGTGGTAAGGTTATTGCTTATGCGTCGAGGCAGCTGAAGAGCTATGAGCAGAACTATCCGACGCATGATTTGGAGCTTGCAGCAGTAGTGTTCGCATTGAAGATTTGGTGGCACTACTTGTACGGCGAGAAGTGTCAGATTTTCACCGACCACAAGAGCCTCAAGTACTTCTTCACCCAGAAGGAGCTGAACATGAGGCAGCACAGATGGTTAGAGTTGGTGAAGGACCATGACTGTGACATTAGCTACCATCCGGGTAAGGCTAATGTAGTAGTGGACGCTTTGAGCCGGAAGACTGCAGTAGTGGCATGTTTTTTAGTTGAGAGGCCACTACAGGCTGAGATTCAGAGATTCGGTTTGGATTTTTATTCAGGAGGCTGTGCATCGAGTTTGGCAGCGCTCACTATTCAGCCGACTCTTCGAGAGAGGATTAGAGACGGGCAAGCTTCCGACGAGCAATTAGAGCAGTGGAGACAGCTAGACGAGGCCAGAGGACGAGGTCTGTACACAGTTGAGGATGGGATATTTCATTTCAGAGGCCGTATGTGGGTGCCGAGTATTGTACAGTTGAGAGCCGAGATTATCTGAGGATCAAGCATCGAAGTACTCCATCCATCCAGAGAGTACGAAGATGTACAGATATTTGCAGACGCTGTATTGGTGGCCGGGGATGAAGAAAGATATTGGAATATTTGTGTCTGAGTGCTTGACTTGTCAACAGGTCAAGGCAGAGCATCAGCGACTGACAGGGTTGTTGCATCCACTCCCTATTCCCAAGAGCAAGTGGGAGAACATTACGATGGATTTCGTGGTTGGATTGTCCAGGAGTCCCAGAGGGTACACAGCGATATGGGTGATTGTGGACAGACTCACCAAGTCAGTGCATTTCTTACCGGTGAAGACTACTTTCACCCTGACGCAGTACGCAGAGCTTTACATCAGAGAGGTTGTTAGACTGCATGGCATACCAGTCTCGATAGTGTCGGAAAGAGACACCCGATTTACGTCTACGTTCTGGAGGAGCTTACATGCCGCCTTGGGGACTAGATTTTCATTCAGTACAGCTTTTCATCCGCAGATGGATGGTCAGTCAGAGAGGGTCATCCAGATTCTGAAGGATTTGCTGAGAGCTTGCGTCATAGACTTCCAGGGTACGTGAGACTCGAGATTGTCACTGGTAGAGTTCACGTACAACAATAGCTTTCAGGCATCGATTGGGATGGCTCCATATGAGGCGTTATAGGGGAGGAGATGCAGATCTCCCGTGCACTGGGACGAGGTTGGAGAGAGATACTGGACTGGACCGGAGTTAGTACAGGCAGACGACAGACATTGTGACGAGGATTCGGGATAGGATGAGGACAGCTCAGCACGAGGTTTATTGGGCCGTTCGAGATTTTGGAGAGGGTTGGTACTTTGGATTACCGTGTAGCGTTACCACCCAGCTTGTCAGCGGTTCATAATGTCTTCCACATCTCGATGCTATGAAATTATGTTCCAAATCCGTCACACGTGTTGGATTTTGAGCCGCTCCAGTTGGAGCCTGATTTATCTTTTGAGGAGCGACCAGTGCATATCCTAGCTCGGGAGGAGCGTAGACTGAGAGCTCGGAGTATTCCGATGGTCAAGGTCTGGTGGCGGAATCACTCGGAGGATGAAGCTACCTGGGTGACTGAGGCCGATATACGGACGCGCTACCCGGAGTTATTTGGTACGTACTCAATTTCGGGGACGAAATTCCTATAAGGGAGAGAGTTGTAACGCCTAGAAATTCCTGACTACGTAGAAATGAGCGCATGACTAGGGGGAAATCATTTTCGATGATTACATGCCGTTTTATGTGATTTAATTATGATTTTATGTTGCATGGTATACATGTCTTGTTTTTCAGCCTGTTTGAGTTACGGACGCGTGGGCGAGACTAGGGACGACCGAGATGAAAATAATTTAAGATTTTTTTTAAGTTCTTAAATTTTTAAGAATAAATTTATTATTTTTAAGCAGCAATATCTGGAAATTGAGGTTTTTATTATTATTTTGAAGGAAACCCGTTTTTCACCTATACGGGCTGTTTTATTGGATTTTAAAGTGTTTTAAAATTTGAGGGGACTTGGATTTCGAAAATTTGACATTTCTTAAGCCAAGATAAATTTTTTACTTAAGTTTTTCAATTAAATAGAGGGGCAAACATGTCAATTTTTTTCTTTTCTTAATTAAGTCTTAGGGGTCAAATGTGTCACTCTCATTCCTTTCATAACTCAAGATTAATAAAAAACCTAGCCTCCTCATCCCCTAGCAGTCGTCCTCTCCTACCCTCAAGCGTCACCTTCGAAAATTTCAGATCCTTGGCGATTCAAAGGCGGTCGTGCTCCGATCTGGCGTCCCACACGTCGGTAACTCGCAATTCTACATTTTCTCCAATCCAGGCATGTAATATCTTTTCGTTTCTCACCATTTAAGCCATAATAATATGTTTTAATGAAAATATGCATGAATTGGATGTGTTCTATTCAGATCTATACACCCTTGATTGAGTTTCATGCATGTCACACGACTTTCCTCATGTTTTTGGCTTGATCTTGTGTTCCTCAGCTTGTGAAAGGTTCAGGGGGGCCACGGATCACGTATAGACAGTTGAGTATGTGTCCCTAGGTGAGTAAGAGACGGATCAAAAGCCCTGGTTGAGCCAGGTCTCATGTGGAAGGTGAGGGTGAGTTCCCTTCCCACGATTTGTTCTCTCTCGGGCGGCCATGGCTTGGACCGTGGCTGGTCCCAATGGAACCGGCTGGACCTAGGGGTGGTCCAGCCGGCGGGGCTCCGGCCATGGTGGTCGGAGCAGCGAGGTCGATGGTGATTAACGACGGCGGGTAGCGCTGCGTGGTAGGGTGCATGCATTGAGAGTAGGGTTTTGGTGTGTGTGGTTCGATCCAATTGGACCGGTGGGTTGATTCGGTTGGACCGGGGTCGGTTCATCGAGTCTCGAGTTAATATATTTTAAAGTTGGTCCGAGTTATTTTAATTATGGACCGACTATTTTATTTTTAAGTCAAATGTCCAATTTATAAGAAAATGTTCAAAGTCTTTAAATCGAGTCAAACTTTTAAAATAATTAGAGTTGATGCTTATTTTTAAGTTCTTAGTCAAAATTGGAGACTTTTGATTTTTAATTAAGTCAAAATTGATTATTGGATTTAATTTTGTCAAAATTGGTCATTTGGTCAAAATTGGACATTTGGGTCAAAATTGATTTAGTCATCCTTTTTAAAACTCAAAATTGATTAAATTGATTTTAAGTCAAAATTAATTTTGAAATTAGTCAAAATTGGGTCGTGTTAGGAATTTTAAGAGGAACCCCTAAGTCTTGGGCTAAGTTAATGTTGATGTTAAGTCTAGAAGCATTGGGCCAGGCTCCCGAACCAGTCATTGATCGAAGTAGAAAATGTAGAAACCTGTGAATGTATATTAATCATATATGTAGTATTCTATGTACGTAAATGTTTTAAAAGAAAGGATTTAATATACATTAACAGGCTTAGATTTTAAACTTGCATATTTAAGAAATGCATGCATCATGAATGTTTTATGGAATATTAAAGGCATGTTCTTTTAAAAGACAAAACCCGGTCATTGAATGATTTGTGGTAAATTTATGATGAGGGGATGCGGGATACCGGGCCCGTTGACTTTTGTTTCCATGTATTACGAGCTTATGGATCCATGTGTTCACGGCATGGTAAAGTGGCAGCATAGAGGTATGGCTTTATAGGGATCCCGAGGTAAGGTCAGGTGAGCCACACCGCCGCGTACGTTGGTTTATAGATTGATCAACTAATATGGTCCACACTTCAGGATACGACTCATACGTTTTCATGTTATGCTATGTCATGCCTTATGTATGTTATATGTTATGTATGATACGAAATGTATGAAGCAATGTTTTAAGATCATGCACGCATTCATGCTTTGACGTTACTATTACAAGTATGTGCTTGCATGCGACTTATTAGTATGTACTTTGTTGTGATACAATATAGAGCATGCTGAGCCTCTAGGCTCACTAGGTTTAAATGGTGTAGGTGATGACCCTGCTGATGAGTACATCCCGACTGGCGGTGAGGACTTCTGAGTGCCTGTTGCAGCAGTACTGTGAGACCTGGAAATTGTATTAAGGATTAATTGTTGAATTAATCGGGTTTTAGTGATTTCTGGTGATTCAGATTTCATTTTGAACGTTTGGGTTGCATTTTCGGGTTGAGAATCACATTTGGAACAATTCTGGAAATTTTGAGATTTTTGAAATTTTGGTGAAATCTGGTATCAGATTTGATGACGTAAGCATCGCGTGTAAACGTTGTGTGGATGATTGATGCACCTGGTATTGGTGAGCGAGTAGGGGTGAGTGGGTAACTCCCACATGTCCTACACTCACAGTGGCCACCTATCCGTTGCAGATTTGATTGAGCTATGCCTTGAGTTCTTAGGCTCCCTTGTTGGTCGTAGCCTCCTGTTGTTATCCGGTGTCTCATGCATTGCATCTGCATTTTATTTATGTTGTATCTTTGCTGTTTATTTGCTCTCCGTACTGGGGTTTGACCCCATGTCCCTCTGGGGCTTGGTTTGTTTGTTGCCTGTTGTGTTGTCCAGGTCATACATCTGGTAGAGGAGGTAACCCAGCTGGCGGTTCCCCAGGAGATGGTTGAGTGTCCCAGTAGCGTATAGCATATATGTATGTATCAGTCTAGTAGCCGGGGAGATGCCCTGTGCTTCGTTGTTGTATTTGTGTGGAGTCTGATACGTTTATTTGTATTGATGCTATACTTGATTTTGCTGGTGTTGTAAACTGGGAACTTATTTTGAGTATCGTTGTATTTTAAATTATATGTTTTAAACCGTCGGGCCTAAAAGCGAAAATTTTACCCACTTTTTGATAAGCTTCCGCATGTGTTTGGGTTTTTACTCGGTTGTGAGCACGAGGCCTGACAAGTACCCCGTGACCGCACTTATGTTTCACTTTTATTATGATACGCTTTTCAGATGTTGGCTTTAAACATGTTCATTTTCAATGTCTTTACTCAGTTGGTTTTAAGAAGTATGGATGGTTTTATTCTTTAAAAATAATTATTTATTTCTATTTCAAGTCTTATTGAGAAAATGATTTAGAGAATGTTTAAAAAGGGAACGAGCTACACTTTCAGTTTATGTATTCCACAAATGTTTTAAAAAAAAATTCTAGAGTCTGGTTCGTTTCATACACCCTTGTCATCGTTGACGATTTTTCAAAATTTATTTGGGTGTTATTTTTAAAATCTAAAGATCAAACTGCCGACCAGCTGATCAAGATCTTGAAACGTTTACAAAATGAGCAAACTTGCAGTGTCAACAGGATAAGAAGTGACAGAGGAACAGAGGTTTTGAATTTTAAATTTCCTCTTATCTGGACGACACTGTAATCAAACATGAGTTGAGTGCAGCTAGAACACCTCAGCGGAACGGGTTAGCTGAGCGTAGAAATAGTACTTTAAAAGAATCTGCTACAATTATGATTGCTGATTCGGGTATTTCAAATAAATTTTGGGCTGAAGAAGTAAACATAGCTTGTTATACTCGGAACAGATCAATGATAAATAAGCGACAGGGTGTAACCCCATATGAGATTTGGAATGACAATAAATCTGATATTTCTTATTTCAAGGTGTTTGGATGCAGATTTTTTATCCATAACAATGGCAAAAATTACCTAAAAGTATTTGATGTCATATCTGATGTAGGTATTTTTCTAGGATACTCGGTCGTGAGCAGAGCATATAGATTTTTCAACAACAGGACGCTAACTGTTGAAGAATCAGCTCACGTAGTGTTTGATGAAACCAGCTTCAGATCAACATCAGCTTCCAAGATAAATGACTTGTGTACTCGTCTGGAGTCTACCAATATTGATGAATCAAGTGACGACGAGGCACAGGACAGAATCCAAGCTGGTGACCAGCACGCACTGTACATGCCAATTACCAACTGACGGGATGGTTGGTTTTCTCGATCTTCCGGACCAAACAGTGGCAGAGATGAGAATGAGGTTCTCGGGTACTGATGTTCCGTTTCGGGCACTGAATAAGAAGAAGTATATGAAGATGGAATATCGGCTGCTACACGATATTGTGGCCAAGGCACTGTGTGCCAAAGCTGTTTCATTTGATGTGGTGACCAGTGAGAAGTTTGACTTGATGGTGGCCATCAGTGCTAGCCTGAAGGTGAACTGGGCTCACATCTTGTTCCAGATATTGATAGCTATGGTGCACATGCCCACCAGAAAGTCACAAGGTTTCGCAGTTCAACTGAGTGTTCTGCTGGTAAGGGTATATTTGCTCCCGTGGAGATTAGGGAGATCAACTGGGCGACACACTTCCTGTCCAAAATAGACCCAGCCGCAAAGGGCAAAGAGATTTTTCCCGGCCAAACCCAATGAAGGAGCACTGTCTGTTGGTGCTCAACTTAGCTTGGGAAGATGTATCCAGCAAGATGTGTGAATATGACAAGTGGGTACACTTTCGCACTGAGGTAAGGCTACATACTGTAACTTCTATGATGCCCATTTAAAGTTTGGCCAAAATAAAAGATCAATTTACGTTTTGGGCTGAGACAGAGCTGGCGTCTGAACTATTCGAGAGGAGGATGTCGGTGTTGTATAAGCTGTATGAGATGGAGGTACAGAAGAGGGTAGATGAGCACCGCACTAACGTTAATCCAGTTGAGCCGTCTATCAATTAAGATCACATGTGTATCCGGTTTCTAAGCCGTGAACTTAAGGAAATCGTAAAGCAGCACTGGGCTCTGCGACATCTAGCTGGTCTACCTTTTCTGGTTCCGGAAAGGAAATCGTAAAGCAGCACTGGGCTCTGCGACATCTAGCTGGTCTACCTTTTCTGGTTCCGGAAACCTCAGTCGCAGGAGATGTTGCAAATGTGGATCTTCCTCAGATTACCTGAGCTGAGGCACATAAACTGTTGATAACAGGAGCCACTCCAGTTTCGTCGGAGAAGCCAAAGATTCTGGACATTGATTTTCCAACTCAACCAGAACAGGTGCAAACAGCGGAGAAGCACCCAGCTCAGCCGGAAGGGCAGCTTGAGGAGATTGTTCGGATAGTTGAGGATGTTGAAGAGACTGAAGCCGTGAATTCTCCAAATGTTGAGGATGTTGAAGAGACTGAAGCCGTGAATTCTCCAGAGCATCAGGCTCAAGGGAAAGAGTAATAGTCCCAAGCGGAGGAGCATCAGGCTCAGGGAGATGGGAAATTGGCTCATGTGCAACAGGCTCATAATGAACCGGCTCCATACGAAGAGCATGCAGATGAGCGGCAGGCTCAAGCCAGTTCCTCCACCTCTTGTCCAAGTAGTGGTTCTAGTTCTTATGTACATTTTTCCGCCTCCAATAGAAATAATGAGGACCGTCAGGGTTCCAGTCCCTCTGGTTTATAGATGGTTGTATATACTGCACAAAGAGAAGTGATTAACAGTGCGGATAACGAAGAAGATTTTACGCAAGCTAGTCCGCAGCTGATCATAGTTTCTGCACCTCAAGCTTGTTGGTGCAGCGGCGGATCCGGATCCCGCTCCCGGGGCACAGTGGAAGAAAAAAAATTAGGATCCCGGGAATGATCGATACACCTATATAATAATTCAAACATTCATAGGATGTTTAGGATATACCTGTCTGGTGAATAGGCGCCTGGCTCTGACTATTTCTCAAATGGAAATAGCACTTCTTTGGTTGCTCCTAATCAGGTCCACGACCGGTTTCCAATTCCTTCGTTGGAATGCACTAGAATCCAATGAATATTTAGTGAGCAGAACCTCCTCGCCAGGACGATCGCAGCGAAGTGCGACGGCGGCGGCGGCGGCGGGAGGTGGGAGAGGAGGAGAGGGGGAGAATTTACTGAATAGCTTTTGTTGTCTGTTTTTCTTTCTCCCTTCATGCAATATTTATAGATTGAGGGAAAGAGTTTGATGTAAAAAAAACTGTGAACATTCGTTTCAAGTAGAACTGTGAACATTCGGTTCAACTCGAACTGTGAACATTCGGTTCAACTCGAACTGTGAACATTCGGTTCAACTCGCTCGATTGTGGTCTCATCATAATCCCGATCGATGATCAGATATCATCGATGTGCTCAGTTTAAAACTGATCATTATGATACAAAATCAAATTTTCAGACCACTAAATCTATATATCTCATTAGCTAAATATGGAAGTCCTACTCCCTTAGCTACTTTTGGGAAGTCATACTCCCAACCTTCCTCCTACTATACTCAACACTTTGAGTACCATATCCTTGTCTGCACGAGAATTGGTAAACCAGTATACTGTGTGACCCTCAATGATTGAGGGATACAGCTAGCCGTGGGCTCACAACTCATTGTGAATCAGAAAATACATTTTTCTGATCTACCCATCGGACCATGGTAAAGCGCCTAGCAACATCGCCCATGATCCCCTAGGTATCACTGATAGTGCCTGCAAGAACCAGTAGTACGGTCCTTTCAACTCATATATCCCGATCGAATCAACGACCATTGGTAAATCGAGAGTCGTTAGATATTCGATATCCATGCATACATCTTGGAGATTGGAATAGCGACATCGCGAGTGCTACCAGGTAAACTCATTTACACTGAAGCACAAGAGTACTCTGGCCAGAGATTTGTCACACTATTATCTCCTCAGATAGCATAGGATATCCATGCACTAGGGCGAGCGGTTAATCCTCGACAACAAGGCATCGACTCCCACATGCTTCGTGACCTCACCCAATCTCGACACCTGATGACCCTCACGGAGTCGGTAAACGAGTCAAAGTGAGGCGACTAATCCTGTAGAGTCTCAATGATGTTTCGAGTAGTAAGGACTAATCCATACAACCAAGACCTCGGACTCTCCACTCGACAAATGGTAACCACTTGGAGAATCCGAACGAGGGTAGTCGATAGTTCGCCAGGCAAACCATCCATCTGCATGCTCAGAACATCACAATATTCCCTACCAATGAAACGTGGTACTTCACATCGCAGATGCTAGTCTCAAACTCGGGCGGCCTTATCCTCATTTTGACGGCCCAATCGACTAGGAACAAGTTCAGAATACACAGTGACTATTAGATGTGTTTCATGATAGCAATCATATCCACTATCACATCTAACATGCACTATGGTGCATTCTAGGTCTTTATCCAACACGATTGTTACAAGTTCAGAATACACAGTGACTATTAGATGTGTTTCATGATAGCAATCATATCCACTATCACATCTAACATGCACTATGGTGCATTCTAGGTCTTTATCCAACACGATTGTTAACATTATAAAATAATGATGATAAAGAATGCCATATATAAAATGTGAATTTCATAAACAAAGATTGTTTTAAACAAAGAGTCATCAAAAGCCCACACGCCACAAGTTGGCTAGTTGGGCACCTACTCTAACAAATCTAATGTTGATACTGCTGAAGAGCTCACATCTCTAAAGGATCTTGTATCTTTCCTCGGCTCAAAGGTCGAACGGATTAAGGATTATACATTTATTGTGAAGCATACTACTTTGCAACTCAGGCGACAGCTAGACATCAAGATAGACGGGCTCGAGGCTAGTCCGGTTCATCACTTTGCCGATAGCCAACAGCACCTTGTGGATGAAATTGCGTTATTAAAATCACAGGTTGCTAAAATGGCTGGTTGTCTAAAGGAGATTCGTGATGCCAAAAAGGGGGAAGGGCCGAGCCAATGGCCAAGCAGTAAAAAGAGAAGATTGATAAGGCGGGTTTAGTTTTCTTTTCATTTTTTCTGGTGTACAACTGACTATTGTATAAACTGTTTAACAGTTTAATAAAATAAATATCTTTTTATGCACAAGTTTTGTCATCACCAAAAAGGGGAAAATTGTTGGAGTTAATTTCATAAGTTTTGGTAAGACAAATGAAAGAGATCCATAAGCTCAGAAATGGATCAACCAGTTCGAGACAGAAATATACTGCGTGATTTAGAAAAACCAAATCAGAGCAGAGCCAAGCTGGTTAATGAAAAACCACCTCAGGGTACTTAGTTACGCTGGTTGAGGACCAACCAGCTCAGGTGCTAGTTAAGGACTAATCAGTTTGGATAAATAGATCAGATATGTATTCAGTTTATCAAAAGAGAATCCAAAACATTTAGTATAGTTTGGTTTGGAACAGCTGAGAAAACATCTTAGAGCACAAAGTGGTATAAGAGACCAACTGGGAGACCAGCTCAGAGAAAGGTTGTTCTACAGATGTTATCGGGTTACAGATATAAGTGATCAAAAAATGTTATATGGGTTAGAACAGAACAAGGACAAGAGCAGATCGGTCTAGAGCAGATTGTAATTGATCAGCTTAGACTACATTAAGAGCAGTTCAACGTATAAACCAGATCGAGAACCCAACTAAGTAAGTATAACTTAACATAATGGATTTCAGAATGTTTTGAGGCTTCATACAGATTGATGTGATATATTTGACCTATCAGTATTGATTTGTAGTCGTTGGAACTATTTTGAGCTTATTCCTGATTTACAGAGATTTGTCTGGAAAGAAGACGGCGCAGATTATGCTAAAAAGGGAAATGCATTTAATGAAGATGTACGTATATAGTACAAACATTTAAGACGCCGCAGTAATTTCACTTTGGATACATTCGACGTGTCTACTGGTAACATTTATTATCGTTGTATCCAAAGGGTATAAATTGGAGAAGCAGATCAGTTGAACTCACCTAATGCCAACACAACGAACAACCTGTTGAATAAAACAGCAAACAAGAACAGAGTTCATCTGTCAAACCAGCTCACAGCTAGTGACACACACTCACAGATTGTTTCATCAATTCATTGTGTCACGAAACAATTGTACACACTCTGTAGTGTCAAGTTATCACTGTAAAATCATAAAGAGAGTGTTGAGCTAGATTAGCTAAAACAGCTTAGAGCTGTATTCATTGTATTTCGAACCAGATTGCGTGTCTTGGTTCTTGGTTGATTGCTAGGAGTTCTTGCAGCTGCTGGCTGTCGGATCGGGTTTGTACATATAAATCAAATCTTCTAGTGGATATCCTTCCTATTGAGGAAGAAGGGGAGACGTAGGAGATTAAACTCCGAACTTTCAGAAACAAATCTCTTGACTCAATATTTTACATTTACGCATCTACTGTTCACTGTTGAATTGTGTTCTTTCCGTGAAAAATTTTTTATTACCCGAGACAACAGCTAATCACTAAGAACCCTCCAAGCTGGTTACTCGGCTTAGAGGTTGGCCACAAACTGTAAAATTTTTGAAATTTGTTTTCAATAAAAATTAGCAAAGGAGTTCATTCATACCCCTCTGAACTCCTGAGCTCGTTTTTCGATCCTAACAAATGATGTTCCTCCTCGCTTGTCTCCGATGTATTCCTCACATGTTATCTCTTCATCCGGCGTTTATGAAGGGATTCTTGTGGCTTCTCGCCTCATTTCACAACCTTGGATAGTGAGTAGGATGCGGAATTGGTCGTCAAGGCTATCCATCATAGTTACTATCCCTTCATTTTCCCAACCACGTTTTAACTTTTATGTTGAACTGATGTTTAATGAATGTGAAAATAAAGCGGCCACTTCAAAATAAAAAGATTAATAAAGGCTTTTTTCCGAATCCAAATTGGCATGAGAGTGAGTGGGTGTATAAATTTATTTTTTTAAAAAAATAATCCACTCTTTGTTTATCAAGCAAGAAGTAAAACAGCGATTAATTTGTTAATATTATAAATATTAAATGAATAAAAAGTTACTATATTTGATGATTTGTGATGATGATTTACCATCTAAAACTGCATTATAATCATCAATTTAAAAGACAAATGAATAACCGTAAAATCGATAATTCCTTGAAACCGTTGCCAAATCTTATTTATTTCACAATGGCTTCAAACAACATGATTTTTCTGGTGCTTGCATTGACAAATCAACAAAAAAAGAAAGTATATTATTTATATTTTTAATAAACAAAAGACATTATTATTATTGAACCAACAATTCCTCTCTAATTAAATTTTCCACAGTCAACCCGGATATTCCCGTTGAGCCTAGTCTTGACCCCCACCCTGCCCAACTTCGTCATAGCCTCAATAAAGGCCTGATTAAAGATCTGAGAATTGGAGGCCCAAAGATTGACGGTGGGCTTTGACCTCGAGTCAGTAAAGAGGCTCTGGTCCGAGGTGAAGAGGCCCTTTCCGTTCTGAAGGTTTCGGAAGTATGCATTGTCAAATTGTCTAGGGGTGGTGGGGTCCATGTCGATTGCAATCTGAGGGTCCACGTCTCGCGGGCACATGTTCTGTAATTGGGTCGCATATTGCCTGTCCAGGGTCGGGTCCACCGGGTTGGATGAGCTGAAGTTGTAGATCCGGTTCGCGAATTTGCTGCAGTGGGAGAATCCGACGGTGTGGCATGCTGCACCATTTTCCATCATATGATATATAAAACAGCATTTACATTTTTTTACCCTTTTGTTGGAAAATTCGAAGCTAGACATTAAATCATGTGGTTTAGTTTTCAATCACGTTAGGTGAATGGATAGAATCACAACACTCCAATTTTTATTTATGCCTGTGCCTATTTGTAATAACAGTTGACCAACGTACAACTGTTCGAAGTTTCGTAGCAATTCTTTACAGTTTCTTTTATATAGTAGGGTCGAGGAAATCTACATTAACCTAGTTTAAAATACCATGTAACTGAAGATGTTTAAAGTAAAGGTCTTTATGTAAGTACGTGTTGACTCACTTTTTACCATTAGAATATGAAATCCTTGATCATTCCTTATCTGTTTTTATTACCAATTTTTTATTACAAATTGTGAGGGAGTAACTAGATTTTATGGTTTGAGAATCAGTTTTCTATTTACAAGGGCTAGCATAGTCTCCGGTTCAAATTTCCTAAACTCTTGGGGGGATCTATATTTTCCTTACATGGACGATCCGATAACCCGATCTCTAACATTGTTGGTACCCGATACGTGGCTAAACCGGTCTCGGATGATTAGTTTTTTTGGGTCTTACTACCGTATTCCTGACCAACATCCCATGCATATGCATGCTCTTTTTTTTCCAGCCATACATATACTATCACCCTTTATGTTTAAGAAAACGATGCGCACTTGAAAAAAATGGAACGATGAGCACTCACGAGTGGAAATATAGATTCTGAAATATCGATCGAATCGATTCGACGTTGATACCGCCCTCGAGTTGTCGTAAAATTAACAACTCGGAACATCATCAACCCTTGTGATTTCTACCAGTGGAATCAACTTGGCAAATAAGTTAAAAGCATTTGATCAAAACGAGAAATTACCGGAGAGAGCAATCATATCTGTCTGACTTAAGCCTCTACTGGCAAACATGGCATTAAGCTGATTCAAGTTAAAGGTCGGCTGCGGCAAATTTCCCTCTACACTTGCAGCCGTCGAAGTCAACCCATCAAATCTCCCTAGTTCCACAGGATATGAGGGTCCACCAGCCTATAATATCAATGGAAAATATACAAACTTTATTTATATGTCTAGAAATACTATATTCTCGTCTCTGCAAAAAAAGAAATCGACTACACAAACCAGCGCAATGACGTCCCTGGCAGCCATTACAAGAATATCGGCACAAGAGACCCTATTCGTGCAGCCGGCAACCGCATCAACAGCTGCTTTGGCTTTAATCACAGTGTCAAATCCATCCCCAGCCAATGATAAATTATCCGGATGATCTTTTTCAGCCGTATTCCCTGGAGTTGATGCCACTATAACCGATGCATCGCAACCCTGCGGAAAATACTAAATCTTTTCGAAAACCCGAACCGAAGTTTGTGGAGAAGATGGGCCGGAATGGATACGTACCGAGACCATACAATCGTGGAAGAGGAGACGGATGGTTGCCGGGACGGTCACGAAAGTTTGATCGAATTTCGTCTTGACGGCCCGTCGAACGATGTTCTCGACATCCGGGCAAATGTTCGCATAGAAATTTTGCCTGAGTTGTGCTGAAGTCGAGCTCAAGAACAAAATAATGATCAAAGAAAGTGGCAGCAATAAAGTTATTTGATACTTATTTGAACCCATTTCAGTGTCGTACGTATTTGTGCCAACCAAGAAGTAGAGCGAGTGTGGTGCAAGAGGTGACTTTATTTATATGATGAAAGATTTGAAACTTACACAACGCTCACGGGTACTATTCGGCCACCTAATCAAACTTGAAAATATAGTTTTAAATAATATATGTACATTTTGTAAAATTTTGACAAATTATCTAATAAGTTAGTCTGCCACAAGTTAGTCTCATCTGGCTTTTGCTTCTGCAAGTTGGCAAAAACTTTTTTCTCACTTTTAGTCGTTTTTTTGGTGGAGCGCATCAAATCAAGCATATCAATAATTGCTCAACGTGGATAACATTTTCAGTATCATACAAACAATATCTGATACCAAGTCTACGGTACACTAACAGAAGTAAAAATAAACAATTTATTGCGTTATGATTGAATTTTGATGACTTACGAGAACAAGAAAACAACATATATATTAAACAACGAGTTTTCTTGTTTGTTTTTTAAAATTTTAAATTTTTCCTGTGTATTTTAGGGTTTGTTCCGGGTATGATGTTTCTGCTTAAATCCAAACGTGTGAACAAGTTTAAGTGGTCAAATTTTGTCAGTTGTCTTCGAATATTGCTACTTGGGGAAAAAATATGATAATGTAGAAAGCTATATCAGTATTTGGGTATGTTATTCGTTGATGTGTGTGACTTGAAAGAGACATTTTAAGGTGAATTTTATTTAATTCTGGCCGCCTTAATTTTTTATCACTGCATAGAAACAAATACTATTGTTATAATGTTCTATTTTGCCTGCTTTCCTAGTTGACCAGTGATGGTGAATATATATTATTCTTGTATTGATGATAGAAAAATCTCAACTAAACTAAAAATAAAATAAAGTGCAAAAGCTTATGGAATCCCCCAGATGCATCGGCATTAGAATGGGCTATCTTGCGCAGTTTTACGATTCACCATACTACGTTAGAAAGGGTAACTCAACAAAAAGTTCCGCCTATTGTGTGGACATATGGTGATGATTGGAAAGCAATAGTAATTGCAAATGGAAACTTATTAGTTTGCATTTAATTTACTAATTGTGCGACCATCCCACATGTTGCCTTTAATTTACGAATTGTGCAAACCATCCCACATGTTATATTTTATGAAATCCATCATTCCTATGAAAATATTACTTTCTTATAACGAACATCACTTTTAATATCAAATATGAGAATGGTCAAACCTTTTTCCAAATTAACCCGAAAATATTATTTTTTATATCAAAATTTTTATTTTTTCTTATTAACATGAACTTGGTCGAACTGTCTCACATATATAAATCTTGATACCATCTCACAAGACAACTACTCTTGTTTTATTACCCATACGGAATATGTGTACTCGATACAACATAGAGCAATAAAAATTAACTTTATCATAATATAGAAAAATCGATGACTTTGTCTTGGGATGTAAACGAATCAAACGGTTAGCGAGCCATTTGGAGGTCGGCTCAATAAAACTCATTCAAGTTTGTTCGTTAAGCCTATCGAGTAGAGCTCGACAGACTTATCGAGTTTAAGTATATTCGGCTCGTGAGCATGCGAACATGTTCGTTACTAGGCTCACAAGGTCGAACTCGAGCTCAACTCATTTACTTGGCTCGTAGGCTCGAGCTCAAGCTCGGCTCGTTTAGGTAGCTCGAAATATTCAACTCTAGTTTGGCTCGTTTAGGTGCTCGCAATATTCATTTATGGCTCATATGCTCAATCTCGAGTTCAGCTCATTTATCTAACTCGAGATTAGCTCATATTTTGAGTTGACAGATAAATATATTAGTATTAATATGTGAAAGGATTAAACACATTAAAATAATACTAGCTTGTACTACTAATGAGTCAATTTTCAATAATTCGTATTTTCTATGTCAAAATTTTGTTTTAAAAAGTAGAAAGAATGATAAATAAATAAGCATTATCAAAATATCATAATAATATTGCCGTATTGATATATCAAAACTATTAATTAAATAAATATATATAATCAAGAGAATTGATTGAATAATTATAAATCATAAAGTCAAATATTAGATGATCGAGTTATGAACAATTTACAGTAAATTAATTTGAAATTTTTTTGCTAGAACTAAGATATTTTAGAATATAATATGTTAAATAAGGTATAATTAGTTTAAATTGAAAATATAATTTAGTTTTATATGCTTGTTGCTTTGTGATTTTTGGCTCTGATACCACTGTTGTGAATCTTCCCAGCAACCTGTTCACCTGCAACACAAAACCAAAAGCAAGAAACTGGCAGAGGACACCCACAGGAGTCCAGTTAAGAAGGCAGTGAACAAACAAGCACAGAAAGGAGCAGCCAAGGACCACTGATTTTCAGCCACCAAGCAAGTACCTGCTAATCAAAAAACAGAATACAAGAATACAAGAACCTGCAGTAATACAGAACCAGTAACAATAGGCAGTATGCACGATAAGTATACTAATTTCAACAGAACACCAGAAGGTGTCCAATGCACCTGCAATAGAGCCAACAGAAAATACACAGGCAGTAATCGGTTAGCAACAAAAAACTGTCCCACAAAGGGAAAAATGGGACCAATATCTAATAAGATATTGGCCAGGCTCAGGCACCAGTCACCAGACCCAATACAAAGTGACACAAGCTTCACACTGCTCGAACCAAGACCAAGAACAGAGGGCAACACTCTGGTCACACAGTAGCCAGTCACTAACCAAGACACCGGCAACTAACAGAGGCTACCAACACCCAAGAGATCCGGCAACACACAGTAGGATGCACGGCTACTCACACAGAGGCAGCCCAACACAACCAACACACTGGTTACCAACCAGCAACCCCAACCAACCCAACTAGGCAACCACCCGAGGCCACTGCTATACACAAAGACAGCCCAGCAGCCTTATTACCTCGCCAAGACACAATCTCAATTCACAGTGGCTCACAGAGAACGCACACCCCCACAGCAAATACACAAACTTCTTTACCTTACCCACACCGTGGCTCACAGAAGCTACTGAGACCGTAGCACCGGCAAGAAGAGCGCTCGGCAGAGGGAGGCGGCGGAAGATTTAGGGTTAGAGATTCAAATCGGGAGAGAAAGGGGAAAGTGTGTTATGCGTAATCACATCGAGAATTACCCCCGTATAAATCAAGGGAACGGCCGAGATTCACGCCAAGAAATCAGCGGCATAGATGGAAAGTTAGGTAGTGGGTTGGGCTGGGTAAAACACGAGAATGGGCCAGCAAAGGATTTGGGCCAACAATTCTCACAAACTCCACCTTGGTCCAAGATCCGAGCTCTAGTGAAGCTTACAGTCTAGGGTCACCATTTGGTGTCATCACAGCCTTAGTAGGGGCACAGATTCTCACAGAAAGAGAAGCAAGCACCCCAACCTCCACCTTCCTTTGCACACAGTACAGGAAGTTAAGAAACAACCTTGTTGCGGCACACAGCCCACAACAAGAACCTGCATCTTCCTTTGCACACAGCAAAGGAAGCTAAAAGAAAACAGTGAGCATAACACATAAGCAATCAGATTGCACAGCATTAACATAGACACCACAGTCTAAAACACATCATCATAATTCTCTAGCAAGTCAGTAGCATTATTACTTTGTTCAGTTAACTGTGTGTTATCCCTTTTAGACTTGTCCTCTTTAGGATGAGGACAGTCAGCTTTATAATGCCCTTTTTCACCACAGTTATAACATGTTCTGTTTCCTATGTACTTACTCCGACTATTGTCACTGCTATTCCCCATATGGTTCCTATATCTAGTCTTAGACCTACCCCGAACATGCATTACTTCACCCCCATTAGGTTTAGTTCCCTTGTAAGCCTTAAGATCTAGTTCCTTACTCTTTAAACCACTAATTACGGTTTCTAGAGTGATTTTATCCCTTCCATATTTTATTGCTGATCTAACATCAGCATAGTCATCAGGAATAGCATTTAACAAGACAATAGGAGTGTAATCATCAATGTTCTTATCACCAGTTAATTTTATGTCTTGTATTAATTTGGTGAACACATCTAAGTTTCCATCTAGGTCCTTATTCAAGTCTAGTTTGAACCTAAAGAATTTTTCTAGTAGAAACATTTTACTAGGTAATGATGTTTCAGTGTATAATTCTTGTAGTTTCTCCCAGAGTAGTTTAGCAGTGTCTAGTTTACCGCATTTTCTTAGAACAGCATCTGATAGGTTCAATATTATTGAAGAGTAGGCATATTCATCATCTTCTTTTCTTTTAGCGGCAGACACATCCTCGGCATAAGCCTCGGGGTCAATCGCCTTATACACTTTTTGTTGGATTAGGATGCCTTTCATCTTTTGTTGCCAAATAGAAAAGTCTGTTTTACCATTAAAAGGTTCTAAATGATATGCAGTCATAGTAGCCATATTGACACAGAAAGTACTGATATGACACACCAGAGTTAACCAGCAGCAGAAGACAGTGATATAGGCACTTAGAACAGTAGCTGTAAAACAGAATATCACTAGCAACAATACAGCAGAAATCAGGCAGTAACAGTCAACCAGAAACAATGCAATAGATAATCCAACACAGTTCAGTGCCACCAGATGCAGTACATGCAGTAACACACATAGCAGATATCAATACCAAAGACCAGAATATGACCAAATAGATAATTGCAGCAGAACAGAATACACAATGGAAGCAAGGGCCAGCTATAGCACACCAGAAGGTATACCAGATAGCAGGCAATAATCACAACAGATAATTGAAAGCAGTATAGAAAACAGGAACAAGGCAGGGGTTTCCTGGCACACAGGATTCCTCAATACGCTCACGGCGTACGGTCAAGCTGCCTTTTGTTAGGAACAGCCTACCCAGTCCGGTGGGGAATAGCTTGAGATAAGCTCAAGTTATCTGACCCGAGGTACTATCACACAGTACCTAAACAGTATCAATCTGGTACTGAAAAATTTACAGTACACTCCAGGCACACAAGGGGCAGAATTTTACCACCCAGAGGCCAATGCTCTGGGGTTAGAGATCCCGACAGCCTTCCTGGATGCTCCTAGCCCACAGCAGGTTCCAATGCACGAACCAGTGGCTCTAGTCACAAGCCAGAGGCTCCAGTTAACGAACCAGTGGTTCAAGTTAACGGACCAGAGGCTCAAGCAACGAACCTGGCTCTGATACCACTGTTGTGAATCTTCCCAGCAACCTGTTCACCTGCAACACAAAACCAAAAGCAAGAAACTGGCAGAGGACACCCACAGGAGTCCAGTTAAGAAGGCAGTGAACAAACAAGCACAGAAAGGAGCAGCCAAGGACCACTGATTTTCAGCCACCAAGCAAGTACCTGCTAATCAAAAAACAGAATACAAGAATACAAGAACCTGCAGTAATACACCCAAGAGATCCGGCAACACACAGTAGGATGCACGGCTACTCACACAGAGGCAGCCCAACACAACCAACACACTGGTTACCAACCAGCAACCCCAACCAACCCAACTAGGCAACCACCCGAGGCCACTGCTATACACAAAGACAGCCCAATAGCCTTATTACCTCGCCAAGACACAATCTCAATTCACAGTGGCTCACAGAGAACGCACACCCCCACAGCAAATACACAAACTTCTTTACCTTACCCACACCGTGGCTCACAGAAGCTACTGAGACCGTAGCACCGGCAAGAAGAGCGCTCGGCAGAGGGAGGCGGCGGAAGATTTAGGGTTAGAGATTCAAATCGGGAGAGAAAGGGGAAAGTGTGTTATGCGTAATCACATCGAGAATTACCCCCGTATAAATCAAGGGAACGGCCGAGATTCACGCCAAGAAATCAGCGGCATAGATGGAAAGTTAGGTAGTGGGTTGGGCTGGGTAAAACACGAGAATGGGCCAGCAAAGGATTTGGGCCAACAATTCTCACAAATATAAAGAAGAAAAAAAATGATTATATAATAATATATACATCTATATGTGTTTCCCGTATGATAATTTACATATGTATAACATTTTGAATTAATTAATAGAATATCGTTGAAGAAACTATTTATATACATATTTGTTGTTATATATGATTTTATTGTTGCTTCGTGAAATAATTGGAATTGATGTCTCTGCTGGTGTTATTTTTATTTGGTATTTCATATCTAAAAATCGAAGAATATTCTATGATGTTCCTGTTGTAAATAATTAAAGAATTCATGAATAAATCCAGAATCACATACATGTCAAATCATCAGATCTGAAAACTAAATCTGTAACCAAATGCGGAAGCGTACCTGAAGCCATAGTGCTGAATTCCTTTAGAACGATTGGTAGATCTTCCAGATCTGAGCGTTCTTCGTGAGAGCCCTTTTGTTTCTCTCAGAATATATTCTAGTAATGAGATTTAGAATATGGAACGTGATACGCCAGATCTGGGGACCATACCATTAAATAGATAAGTTATTGAATTATCTACTGTAATTACTGTTTTAGCCCATCATTAAAACAATAATTATAATTTAGGCTGTACACATAAAAGGTCCATATCCAATTAGATACATTAAAGCCCAATAATCCAAAACTTTAGTCGATCACTTTAATTCGGGCTTAACTTATTAAACAGCCCACAACATATAACCTCTCACATATAAGCCCATATAATTAATTGATCCAACAATCTCCCACTTGGGCTATATGTGTGACCTTATGGTTATGTGTTGTGCAAAATAACCTTATGAGCTCAGAAATGATGTATTACCGAAATGTATCTACTATCAATCACGTCCATCAACACAGGATCAAAGCAGCCTTCGTAACGCTCATGGTAACTCGACCCATCAATGTTCACATGTGTCAAAACAACTGAACGACATAGATTGTGATATGGATGTGTAGCAGGAAAATTTCACGCAATGTGATCAACGTGCCTATTTCCAACTGGTCCACCCTTAATCTTAATTTGAGATCAAACTTTAATATTATCAGAGTGTGAATGAAAATTCAAACTTAACAATATATAACCAAAAAACCGTCTATAACAAATAAACATATAATATGACAAACTCCCACTGAAACTGAATATCCTCAATTGACCCAACGCCCATGTGAGCAGTGTGCTCATGAAACTGTTTGGGCGGGAGTTCCTTAGTAAGCGGATCCGCAACCATGGAGTTTGTACCGATATGTTCAATAGACAACTGTCAACTCTGAATTCTTTCTTTAACAACCAAGAACTTGATGTCGATATGCTTTGACTTCGTAGTGCTCCTGTTGTTATTGGAATATAAAACTGCTGATTTATTGTCACAATGTACTTTAATGGTCTTTCAATACCATAAACAATGCGTAGTCCCGTGACAAAATTCCACAACCATAGTCCATGATTGGATGCTTCATAACAGGCTATAAATTCAGCAGCCATAGTAGAAGATGCTATAATGGACTGTTTAGCACTCTTCCAAGAAATGACACCTCCAGCAAGGAGATAGACATAGCCTTATGTGGATTTCATACTATCATTGCATCCAGCAAAATCGGAGTAAGTATACCCAATGATCTCAAGCTGATCCAACCTCCGATATGTGAGCATGTAATTCTTTGTTCTCTGTAAGTACCGTAAAACTCTTTTGACTGCTTTCCAATGTTCCATTCCTGGGTTACTTAGATATCGTCCCAACATCCCTGTCACGTACGCAATATCCGGACGTGTACAAACCTGAGCATACATCAGACTTCCCACTGCGAGGCATAGGGAATCTTCTCAATTTCCTTTTTCTCAAAATCATTTTTAGGGCACTGATTGAGACTGAACTTATCTCCTTTAGCCACAGGGGTATCACCCGGTTTACAGTCGTACATCCCATAACGCTTGAGAACCTTTTCGATATAGTTCTTTTGCGATAATCCAAGAATACCACGAGAACGAGCCCGATGTATTTGGATACCCAGAACAAATGATGCATCACCAAGATCTTTCATCTCAAAATGCTTAGATAGAAATCTCTTGGTGTCATGCAACAATTCTATATCGTTACTAGCGAGAAGGATGTCATCAATATATAAAACCAGAAAGATATGTTTGCTCCCACTGAACTTGTGGTATACACAATCATCAACCATATTGATCTCAAAACCGAATGAGATGATCACTTGATGAAATTTGAAATACCATTGTCGAGATGCTTGCTTGAGTCCATAGATCAATTTCTTGATTTTGCAGACCATGTTGTCTGAGTCTCCAGACACAAAGCCTTCTGGCTGCCTCATATAAATTGTTTCATCAATGTCACCATTAAGAAACGCTGTACTTTCATCCATCTGGTGTAACTCAAGGTCGAAATGTGCCACTAATGTCATTATAATTCTGAAAGAGTCTTTCGAAGAAACAGGAGAGAAAGTCTCTTTATAGTCAATGACTTCCTTTTGAGTAAAGCCTTTTGCGACAAGACGGGCTTTGAATCTCTCAACATTGCCTTTCGAATCCCTCTTGGTTTTAAATATCCATTTGCAACCAATGGGCTTCGCACCTTTAGGCAATGTTACAAGATCCCACACGTCATTATCCATCATGGACTTTATCTCATCATTCATGGCATCAGTCCACTTTAGAGAGTTAGAACTTTCCATGGCTTGGCGAAGGGTGATAGGATCATCCTCCATCAATCCAAGGTCAGATTCATGTTCTTGAAGAAATACAATGTAGTCATCTGGCAATGCATTTCTCCTCTCTCTAGTGGATCTTCTTAATGGCATTGGTTCTTGAGGTGCTAGAGTTTGTTCATCTGAAACATTATTTTGGACAGGAGGATCTCCAATATCGTCTAGTTGTATCGTGTCTTGATCAAGACCAGGAATGAGATCCTGATCGATGCCCAGAACACCCATGGGAATATTGACATATTCCTCTTCAAAGACAATATCTCGAACCTGAACTCCCCCCGCAAACTCGGCATCCTCAAAGAACCGGGCATTTCCCGACTCGAAAATCGACTTTGTTTTGGGATCATAAAATTTGTACCCCCTAGATCTTTCAGAGTATCCGATAAAATAACAACTGACTGTCCTAGAGTTCATCTTCTTTTCATTAGGCTTATAAGGCCTTGCCTCAGCTGGACACCCCCAAACGTGCAAATGCTTCAAACTAGGCTTCTTTCCTGTCCAAAGTTCATAAGGGGTTTTAGTAGTTGCTTTAGTCGGAACCCTGTTAAGGATATACGCTGCAGTTTTTAGTGCTTCTCCCCAGAGTGATTCTGGTAAAGTAGAATGAGCAATCATACTCCTTACCATGTTCTTAAGCGTCCTGTTTTGTCTCTCAGCAACACTATTCATAGTGGGAGAGCCCAGCATGGTGTACTGTGGGATGATACCGCATTCCTCTAGGAATTTAGCAAAAGGTCCTGGACGTTGTTCACCTGAACCGTCATATCGACCATAGTATTCACCACCACGGTCAGATCTGACGCTTTTAATTCTTTTGTTGAGTTGGTTCTCAACTTCAGCTTTATAATTTTTGAACACATCCAATGACTGTGCCTTTTCATGAATGAGATAAATGAAACCATATCTCGAAAAATCGTCTGTGAACGTTATAAAATACTGTTGACCATTCCAAGAAGCCGAAGGGAATGGTCCACAAATATCAGTATGTATAAGTTCCAAGACGTCCGATGTCCTATTGGATTCAAATCTTCTTTTGTTGGTCTGTTTGCCTTTAATGCAATTTACACAAATATTAGAAGTTGTGAAATCTAAAGGCTCGAGAATTTCATCTGACACAAGTCTCTGTATTCTCTTTATAGAGATATGTCCCAATCTCTTGTGCCATAATGCAACTCATTGGTTAATTTTCTTTTAGTGCCTTGACTAACATGCAGGGTTTCATTAAAAGAAACAATAATATCCAATGAATATAGATTATCATTATTTGATAAAAAAACCAGAACCAACCAAATTTGAATCACGAAACAAACTAAATATCCCATTTCCAAATGAACAAGAAAAACCATCTTTGTCCAATGCAGAAATAGAAATCAAATTCCGCCTGAAAAACGGTACAATAAATGTTTCAGAAAGATCCAAATACATTCCAGTTTTTAACAATAATCTAAATTTTCCAATTGATTCAACTTGAACTTTCTTGCCATCACCAACATAGATGAATCTTTCAGCATCACTTGGTTTTCGGCAACCCTGCATAGACACACTGATGTGAGTAGTAGCACCAGAATCTATCCACCACATGTGTCTAGGCACTGAAGTTAAGTTAACCTCAGAACAAACCATATTAAGAAGCATACCTTTTTTAGCACGCCAAGCGTGATAATTTGTGCATTGCTTCTTCATATGCCCTTCACCACCACAAAGGAAACAACCAGAACTCTGAGTATCACCGGGGTTCACTGTTTGTTTCTTTTGAGGTGCTGTAACTGCAGCCTCTTTATTCTTTCTTTTCTTTCCTTTATCCTTTCCCTTAGGGACAGAAGCAAAATGAGCACCTTCTGTCTTGTCTGCGTTCAACCTTTCCTCTTCCTGAACACAGTGTGATATGAGCTCATTCAGAGACCAAGTCACTTTCTGACAATTATAGCTCACTTTAAACTGATTAAACTGTGTTGGAAGAGATATCAGAACCAATGCACTAGCAAGTCCTCAGAGAGTTCAAGCTTAAGTGCTTTCAATCTTGAAGCAAGATGAGACATTTCCATAATGTACTCCCGTATATTGCCTTTACCCTTATACCTCATTGAAATCAGGTTTGTCAAAAGTGTACCAATTTCAGACTTTTCACTTTTGGCGAACCTTTTCTCAATATTTTGAAGGAAATCTTTAGCTGTAGTGATGTCGCTAGACATCGTGCCCCGAAAGGTTTCTGGAATGGCTTTCTTCATAATCATTAGACACATGCGATTCAACCTCTCCCACCTTTCAAACTCCTTCTTTTCATCAGAAGTATTCTTATCAGTAGGGGCGGGAGGACAG
>KQ991058.1:102463-118020 GCA_001598015.1 Dorcoceras hygrometricum | reverse complement strand
CGCACGCTACATGGCGGCGGCGGCCGCCGCCGTCCGACGTGATTCCCGGCAGATTGTTGCGACGACTGATCTTTCCTTCTAGGTTTAGTTCGGGCCTGTCCCGGGCAGCCCATGAAGTTTTCGGGCTGATATTCGATATCGGGCCGATTTTGGTCGATTTTGAAAATTTTGAGATTTTGGGCCTAAAATTGTTAAACCCAATATGACGTAATTAAAATTGCAAAATATGATTTTAATTGTGAAATATGATTTTATAATTAAAATATGATTTTATTGATTAAAATTTGATTTTATCGAAAAAATGCGATTTTATTATAAAATGCGATTTTATGATTAAAATATGATTTTGTGGTAAATAATTTGATTATTTAATTATGCAAGTTAATTAGATTGATTGCATGTTTGGGATGATCGAGAGCCGTGCCCAATGTGTTAGGTGTATGCTTTAGGTTTTGCGATTTCGATTGTATTTAATATTGTTGATTATCATTTATTAAAGTGGGTCTGTTTGTGGCCCGTTCCCACCCCTTAAAATTGTATCCCTTACTTGTCATGGAAATTTAAATGTAAATTACTAGACTTAGTGGGAGGACATTTGAAGATGGTGGGTCGATGACGATCAAAGATATTGAAGACCGAAGATCTGTAAAATCGGAAGCAATTGTAATAGGATTATATTGCATATTGCATTTCACCTAGGATTGGACCCAGGTCCGTGATTGGCAACCACGGACCGCATAGCTCTCGCGATCGATCATCCCAAAGTTATTTATATATTTGATATATATGTTGAATCCGCATGTTTTAAATTTGATTTAAAATTATTGCATGAGACCAAATTTTCAGAAATAAAATCCCTCGTTTTAAATACGATTTAAAACTAATATCAAGATTAAAAGTTTATTCGATAAACTAAAGGGGATTTAAATTTGTTTAAATTATCCCTACCTTTCATCAACAATGGGTGTACGCCGATGCTATCCGTATACATGGCCCGGCTCATATTATTGAGGGGGTCATGTATGCCGGAAAGCTGTCCATGCCATTGACAATTGTTGTGAGTCGGTTGGAACTCCCTTTAACGTTGGCTCATATTATTGGGGACGTTAAGGGGACCGTCCTTCACGACTCAACATTGATGGGTCATCTTGACACGTGATAGTAAACGGCGTCATATTATTGGGCCCTTACTGGACGTGAGGTGAATACATGGAGGTTTCACCGGTTGCAATTGGAAACTACCTTTTGGGGGTCATGGATGACTGATATTATTCGGGTCCATGATCGCTTGATTGGGCTCCGTGTACCCACTAAGGAAACGTGCTTTCCCGATTTCATTAGAGGGTGGTGAAATCGTTAAAATAGTGGGAGGGTAATTCATAAAACTTAACGACCTTGTTTTATGTCTTAGCGTTTTTCATATATAGTTAGTAATGCATGCCTGTTTTTCTTTTCAGTATAACTGCATTTATAATGTCTTCGATCAAAAACCCACTCGCTGCTATACTGGATAGCAACAAGTTCACCGGTCTGAACTACCAAGACTGGCTTCGAAACCTCAACATTGTGTTGGCTTCGGAGAAACTTCTTTATACGATAGAGAAGAGCCCTCCGAAGGAAGCCCCTGCCGATATCACCCCTGAGGAGCTGGTGACGCTTCAACAATGGTGGGACGACGAGCTTAAGACTCGATGCTATGTGATGGCATCGATGTCTAACGAAATGCAACGGCGCTTTGAGAAGACAAAGTATGCTGCTGACATACTCTTTCATCTCAAGGAACTGTACGGGGAGAACTCTCGACATGAGAGGTTCACGGCTGTCAAGGAGCTTATGACAAGTCGCATGCGCGATGGGACTTCGATCCGCGAGCATGTGGTTCGTATGATTGGGCTCGTTGAAAAGCTGTCGGGCCTTGATATCACACTTCCACACGAGCTGTCTGTGGATGTGCTTCTCCTCTCACTGCCTGCTGCATTCGACCCCTTTGTGGTCAACTTCAACATGAACAAGCTGGCAGTCACCCTTGAAAAGGTGGTTAACATGCTTGTAGTGTTCGAAGGAACCATAAAGAAGGACAAGCCTGTCCTCCTCATGGGCTCTTCTTCCTCTGCGAAGAAGGGGCCCAGACGCAAGGGTAAGAAGCGTTCTGCCCCTGCGAAGGAGGAAAAGCCCACTAAGAAGTCAAAGGCAAAGGCTTCCAAGCCAAACAAGTCTGAGGATGTTTGCCACCACTGCCACAAGCCTGGGCATTGGAGGAGGAACTGCAAGGAGTACCTCGAGCAGTTCTCAATGGTGTAGCGGAGCGTCGTAATTGGACCTTGATGGACATGATTCGAACTATGATGAGCTTCACTGAGCTTCCTACCTTGTTTTGGGGCTATGCGCTTGAAACGGCGGTAATGTTGTTGAACAATGTCCACACAAAGGCAGTGGATAAAACTCCATATGAGATGTGGATGGGCAAACCACCCAAATACTCATACATGAGGATTTGGGGATGTCCTGCTTACATGAAGCAGACAGTGGGAGATAAGCTGGATACGAGATCCATCTTATGCTATTTCATTGGGCATCCAAAGAATTCTATTGGATACTACTTTTACTTTCCGAACGAAACAAAAGTGTTTGTTTCTAGAAATGCCACCTTTATGGAAAGAGAATTTCTACTTGATAGAAAGGGCAAAATAGTAGAACTCGAAGAGGTTTGAGATCCAATCGAAGTACCAGGTGAGTCTCCTGCACCTCCAGAGCCAGTTCTAAAAATGGTCGCACCTAGGAGATCCGAAAGGGTCCCTAGGCCTAGCTTAAACCCAGCACAACTTTGGCATGCTAGGCTAGGTCATGTTTCTCTAAGTAGGATGAACAAGTTAGTTAGGAGCGAAATGTTTGATTTGTCAGATATTAACTCCCTACCGACTTGTGAATCTTGTCTTAAGGGAAAGATGACTAAGCAACCCTTCAAGGGCAAGGGTGAGCGTGCTCAAGGCCTATTGGATTTGATCCATACTGATGTGTGCGGCCCATTTAGTATTGGTACTAAGTACGCTCACACATACTTCATCACCTTTACCGACGATTACTCTAGGTATGGGTACTTGTACTTAATGAAGCACAAGTCTGAATCCTTTGAAAGGTTCAAAGAATTCAAGGCTGAAGTAGAAAATCAATTAGGCAAAAGTATTAAAGCACTTTGATCCGATCGAGGTGGTGAATACTTGAGTACTGAGTTTCAAGACTATCTGAAAGAGAATGTGATTCTCTCACAGTGGACCCCTCCGGCCACACCACAGCTCAATGGTGTAGCGGAGCGTCGTAATTGGACCTTGATGGACATGATTCGAACTATGATGAGCTTCACTGAGCTTCCTACCTTGTTTTGGGGCTATGCGCTTGAAACGGCGGTAATGTTGTTGAACAATGTCCACACAAAGGCAGTGGATAAAACTCCATATGAGATGTGGATGGGCAAACCACCCAAATACTCATACATGAGGATTTGGGGATGTCCTGCTTACGTGAAGCAGACAGTGGGAGATAAGCTGGACACGAGATCCATCTTATGCTACTTCATTGGGTATCCAAAGAATTCCATTGGATACTACTTCTACTATCCAAGTGAAACAAAAGTGTTTGTTTCTAGAAATGCCACCTTTATGGAAAGGGAATTTCTACTTGATAGAAAGGGAAAAATTCGGACCAAAATTAAATTTTGGAATTTTTGAGATTTTGGGCCTAAAATTGTTTTAAGCCCAAATTTGATGCAATTAAAATGATAAAATATGATTTTATTTATAAAATATGATTTTATATTTAAAATATGATTTTGTTGGAAAATTATCAAATTTGATTTGATTATTTTATTTATGTCAATTATTTGAATTGATTGTATTTTGGGATGATCGAGAGCAATGCCCAATGTGTTAGGTGTATGCTAGATTTTACAAATTTTGGTTGTAATATTGTTGATATCAATTTCAAAGTGGGTCTGTTTGTGGCCCGTTCCCACCCCTTTAAATATGTATCCCTACTTGTCATGGCTATTTAAATGTAAATATTAGACTTAGTGGGAGGATATATTTAAAGATGATGGAGATGATGATCAAAGATATTGAAAACCGAAGATTTGTAAAACTGGAAGCTAATGTAATAGGATTGCATTTGCATACTGCATTTCACCTAGGACTGGACCTAGATCCGTGCTTGGCAACCACGGATCGCATAGCTCTCGCTTATCGATCATCCCAATTATATATATATGCGATATATATCTGTTGAATCCGCATTTTTAAATGTGATTTAAAATTATTGAGACCTAATTTCAAAATTAAAATCCCTCATTTTAAATTTGATTTAAAATTTATATCAATATTAAATGTTTATTCGATAAACTAAGGGAATTTAAATTTGTTTAAAATTTCCTACCTTCCATGAACAATGAGTGTACATCGATGCTACCCGTATACATGGCCCGGCTCATATTATTGAGGGGGTTATGTATGCCGGAAAGCTGTACACGTCATTGACACTTGCTGTGAGTTGGTTGGAACTCCCTTTAACGTTGGCTCATATTATTGGGGACGTTAAGGGGACCGTCCTTCACAACCCAACATTGATGGGTCATCTTGACACGTGATAGTAATCGGCGTCATATTATTGGGCCCTTACCGGACGTGAGGTAAATACATGGAGGTTGCACCTGTTGCAATTGGGCTCTACCTTTTGAGGATCATGGTTGGCTGATATTATTCGGGACCATGATTTATTGATTGGACTCTGTGTACCCACTAAGGAAACTTGCTTTCCCAATTTCATTAGAGGGTAGTGAAATCGTTAAAATAGAGGAGGGTAATTCATAAAACTAAATGACCTTGTTTTATGTCTTAGCGCTTTTCATAAATAGTCTGTGATACATGTATGTTTTTCTTTTCAGTATAAACTGCTATTACAATGTCTTCAATCAAAAATCCACTTGCTGCTATACTGGATAGCAACAAGTTCACTGGTTTGAACTACCAAGATTGTCTTCGAAACATCAAAATTGTTTTCGCTTCGGAGAAACTTCTCTACACGCTAGAGAAGACTCCTCCGAAGGAAGCCCCTGCCGATGCCAGTCCTGAGGAACTGGCAAAGCTGGACAAATGGTGGGACGACGAGCTTAAGGCACGGTGCTATGTGATAGCATCGATGTCAAACGAAATGCAGTGGCGTTTTGAGAAGACGGTGTATGCTGCTGACATACACCTTCATCTCAAGGAGTTGTATGGGGAGAACTCTCGGACAGAGAGGTTCACTACTATCAAGGAGTTCATGACGAGCCGCATGCGCGATGGGACTTCGGTCCGCGAGCATGGGGTTCGTATGATTGGGCTCATTGAGAAGCTAGTGGGCCTTGATATCACGCTTCCACATGAGCTGTCTGTGGATCTGCTTCTCCTCTCTCTCCCTGCTGCATTCGACCCCTTTGTGGTCAACTTTAACATGAACAAGCTGGAAGCCACCCTTGAAGAGGTGGTGAACATGCTTGTCGTGTTCGAGGGGACCATAAAGAAGGACAAGCCCGTCCTCCTTATGGGCTCTTCTTCCCCTGCGAAGAAGGGGGCCAAACGCAAGGGTAAGAAACGTTCTGCCCCTGCGAAGGAGGAAAAGCCCGCCAAGAAGCCCAAGGCAAGGACTTCAAAGCCGAACAAATCTGAGGATGTTTGCCACCACTGCCACAAGCCTGGGCACTGGAGGAGGAACTGCAAGGAGTACCTCGAGCAGTTGCGAACTGCAAAGGGTATGTTCTACATCAAAATAAACATGTCTCTTAATTCGACTTCTTGGGTACTTGATACCGGATGTGGATCTCATATCTGCAATGATTTGCAGGTAATGACAAGAAGCCGGCGTCTTAGAGAGGGTGAGACCCACTTGAGGCTTGGCAACGGAGCAAGGGTTGCTGCTGTAGCTATAGGAGATCTTTACTTATTTATATCTTCAAATTTTAAGTTGTTATTGAGAAATGTTTTATTTGTTCCCGAATTAATAAATAACATCATTTCTGTTTCTAAGCTTGATAGTGATGGATATTCTTGTCATTTTTCTAATTCGATTTGCAATATATACAAGATTAAATGTTTGATTGGAATTGGGAAACGCGAAAACGATCTATACACCTTAAAATTAAAAGAAGTTCCAACTCGCGATGTGGAAACACACACAAAAACTATTAAAAGGAAAAACGATAGATTGAACCCGGCACAACTTTGGAACGCTAGGCTAGGTCATGTTTCCTTGAATAGGATGAACAAGTTGGTTAGGAGTGACATGTTTGATATGTCTGATATTAACTCACTACCAACTTGTGAGTCTTGTCTCAAGGGAAAAATGACTAAACAACCCTTCACGGGCAAGCCTGAACGTGTTCAAGGCCTATTGGATTTGATCCACACTGATGTGTGTGGCCCACTTAGCATTGGTACTAAGTACGGTCACACATACTTCATCACCTTTACCGATGACCACTCTAGGTATGGGTACTTGTACTTAATGAAGCACAAGTCTGAATCCTTTGAAAATTTCAAAGAATTCAAGGCTGAAGTATAAAATCAGTTAGGGAAAGGTATCAAGACACTTTGATCCGATCGAGGTGGAGAATACTTAAGTACCGAATTTCAAGACTATCTTAAAGAGAATGTGATTCTCTCACAGTGGACCCCTCCGGCCACACCACAACTCAATGGTGTAGCGGAGCGTCGTAATCGAACCTTGATGGACATGGTTCGATCTATGATGAGTTTCACTGAGCTTCCTACATCGTTTTGGGGCTATGCGCTCGAAACGGCGGTAATGTTGTTGAACAATGTCCACACAAAGGCAGTGGATAAAACTCCGTATGAGATATGGATGTGCAAGTCGCCCAAATACTCATACTTGAGGATTTGGGGATGTCCTGCTTACGTGAAGCAAACAGTGGGAGATAAGCTGGATAATAGGTCCATCTTATGTTACTTCATTGGGTATCCAAAGAATTCCATTGGATACTACTTCTACTATCCAAATGAAACAAAAATGTTTGTTTCCAGAAATGCCACCTTTCTAGAAAGGGAGTTTCTACTTGATAGAAAAGGCAAGATAGTAGAACTCGAAGAGGTTCGAGAACCAACTGAAGTACCAAGTGAGTCTCCCGCACCTCAAGAGCCAATACTTGATATGGACACACCTAGGAGATCTGAAAGAGTTCCTAGGGCTCCTGTAAGATATGGTTTCCTCTTTGAAGATGATCATAGTGATCAAACTATTGGATGTGATCCAAGAACTTTCAAGGAGGCAATTTCCGATGCTGATTCTAATTTGTGGCTTGAAGCAATGCAGTCTGAGATTGACTCAATGCATTAAAACCAAGTTTGGATTCTTGTTAATCCTCCCGAAGGAATAGTTCTTATTGGGTGTAAATGGATATACAAGAGAAAACTTGGGCCTGATGGTAAGGTACTGACCTACAAGGCACGACTGGTCGCGAAAGGTTACACTCAAAGGCAAGGTGTTTACTATGATGAAACTTTCTCACCAGTCGCAATGTTCAAGTCAATTAGAATCATACTAGCCATAGCCTCATGGTACGACTATGAGATATGGCAAATGGATGTGAAAACTGCGTTCCTTAATGGAAACATTAAGGAAGAGATCTATATGACGCAGCCTGAGGGTTTCACATCTATAGGAAGTGAACATAAAGTATGCAAACATCATAGATCGATCTACGGTCTCAAACAAGCATCGAGAATTTGTAACCTGAGATTTGATGAAACAATTAAGGAATTTGGTTTCATCAAGAATTCCGAGGAGCCATGTGTATATAAGAAAGTAGTTAAAAATGCTGTAACATTCCTTGTACTTTATGTTGATGACATTCTACTCATTGGGAATGATGTAGGAATGTTGCAGTCAACTAAAGTGTGGTTGTCTAGTAGATTCTCGATGAAGTACATGGGTGAAGCATCCTACATTCTAGGAATAAAGATCTATAGAGATAGATCGAAAAGGATGCTCGGACTCACCCAAGCCACCTACATCGATATCATATTTAAGAGGTTCTCCATGGAAGAGTCCAAGAGAGGACACCTACCTATGTGCCACGGGGTCACTCTATCTAAGTCTATGTGTCCAAAGACTGATGAGGAGATAGAGAGTATGACACGTGTGCCATATGTCTCGGCAATAGGTAGTATTATGTATGGCATGATCTCAACTAGACCGGATGTCGCATATGCTCTGAGTGTCACGAGCCGCTACCAAGCCAACCCCGACCAAATGCATTGGAAGGCCGTGAAAGATATTCTTAAGTACTTACGAAGGACTAAGAATATGTTCATGGTCTATGGGGGTGGTGAACTGAAATTGGAAGGCTACACTGATTCTAGCTTCCAATGTGACGTGGATGATTCGAATTCAACCTCTGGATTTGTATTCATGCTCAATGGTGGTGCTGTCTCTTGGAAGAGTTCCAAGCAAGACGCCATCGCGGATTCAACCACTGAGGCTGAGTACATCGCAGCATCAGCTGCTGCTAAAGAGGCGGTTTGGATAAGGAATTTCGTCCAAGATTTGGGCGTATTCCCTGAGGGAGTTGGTCCAGTCCCGATGTAATGCGACAACACGGGTGCCGTTGCGCAAGCAAAGGAGCCTAGGTGTCACGCCCCGAGATATAGACTCATGACATCGGCAATATTAAATAATTTAAAAATTGTAAAACATTAAGCCATCATAGCATAGCTCAAACCAGTCTATTACATATCCAAAATAATATCGTTTTTACATCGGAAAATCGGAAAAATAGCGGAAGCGAAAATTTAAAAAAAATGTAATTACATCAACAAAACGAAATCTTCACCAGCCCCAGAACTGATCTCGTTCTTCTTCTTCTACCTGCTCTTCATTCTTATCTGGGTGGAGAAGTAAGGGGTGAGTGTTTGGGGGAACACTCAGCAAGTGGGGGATACCATTCGAGCATACAAAATATACTTATACATATACTGAATAACAGATTTCAGGATAGAGCTTAGACAGAACAGAGCATAGCATAACAGAGCAAAGCATAGCATAACAGAGCATAGCATATCATAACAGAGCATAGCCTGACAGATAGCACTGATGATTACTTCGTGTCTATGGTTTACTGATCAGTCCCTAAGTTTTACTCCTCTAAGGGGTCGAGGCCATTAGTTACACCAAGTAACCCAAAAATCCGAAATATTCCGTAAACCCATATAACGACAGAATCGTGTCTATGGTTTACTGATCAGTCCCTAAATTTTACTCCTCTAAGGGGTCGAGGCCATTAGTTACACACAGTAACCCAGAAATCCGAAATATTCCATAGACCCATGTAACGATAGTAAAAATCAGTGCAAGCGGAGTTTGAATGAGATAAAACCATCTGAACAAAAGGTGCTCGAACAGTAGACGGAGAACTGAACTTTCGGGATGAATATATATAATATAACCAACGAAATACATATTAGCAAAAGCCCACTTACAAAATCTGAAATTTGGTAGAGTCTGGTGTACGAATATGGGGTGAAGTCTGGTAGCACGAATCCTGCTATTTGAACGAAGTCCGGCAGTAACTCGATTGTACGAATTCTTCCTAAGTCTCGCACCTGCTGGATCGTCGCTTGCACTGAACTTTGGCTAAGAATCTGCTAGAATTTCCGTAGCCCTTTGTCGCGAAGAAATGTTGCTTTTCTGACTGTGAATTTCGAAATGGTGTGAGGAATTCTGTGGTCGTCCTCTGGTATTTATAGGCGCAAAGGTGAAGAAGTCGAGCGTCCGCCATTAAAGGCTCTTAATTCCCTCATTACGTCGACTGTTACAAAATCGTTAACGTAGGCATTGATTTGGGTGAGTAAATCGATCATTAATCCCCTAAATCAGCCGTTACAGCGTGAAGTCTGCCTTGTACGCGTGAGGAATCTTTTTGAATTTCCACGGTGAAGCTTTCTGTACAAAGAATCTTGCTTCGCGTAGAGGAACCTGGATCGTGGAGAAGATGAAGTCGCCTCTGCTGAATTTGCGTTGCTGCTGAGTTTGCGTCGCTGCTGAATCGTTACTGCTGGATCGTTGCTGCTGAATCGTTGCTGCTGGTTTCCTTTCAAGCTCAACGACTGATCTTTAGCGTTAAGTCAAAACGTTGTCGTGTCAACTTATTCAAGCGACACCATTTTGATATCGTTGTAAAGCACCTGCTGATTATCTTTAAGTAACGCACCTGCTGACTCAAGATAACCGTAACTATATGCTGGTTTTAATCGTCGCACCAGCCATCTGCTGAATCTTTAGCGTGAAGGCAAAACGCTGTCGTATTGATTTATTCAAACGACATCATTTTGCTATCGCTAAACTTCAAGTATCAACTGTTGAATTAGCGATCAGCAGGCCCCGTGCTAATTTCTCACAAAATCCCTCGCTGCTGGTTCCATATGAAACACTCAAACGCAGCGTTTCAACTTAACGAAACGACGTCGCTTCATTTCTACGACGGGTTTCCCAAACCAGCAGCTGGTCACTCTAAACTTACGCATCTGCTGATCCAGCAGTCAATCACTCAACATGTTGACCAACACGTGTCGCTCTCTCGAACACTCTCGCGCTAAAAGCCACGCCTGCCAGCAGCAACCTCTAAGATCGAAACGACGACGTATCATCCTTTCCGCTTCAGTAACCAATTTAACGCGCAGCTGCTGGTTCCACGAAACGACGGCGTTTCACTCTTGCGCCATCAACTGCTGAATTTCGACCACCTGCTGATTTTCGACCAGCAGGTTAAATAAATTTTTTTTTCGGGTTTTCACATCCATCCCTCCTTAAAAGAAGTTTTGTCCTCGAAACTTTGGTTACTCTGATTGTCGAAAAGGTAGGGATATTGGCTTCGCATCTTTTCTTCCACTTCCCATGTGGCTTCTATTTCGGTGTGGTTGGACCACTGGACCCTGACATAAGGGATCGTTCTTCGTCTGAGTACCTGGTCCTTTTTGTCCACGATTCTAATTGGGACTTCTTCATAATTCAGTCCTTGGGTCAGATTTCCTTCCACAAGGAGTGGCCCTTCATCGAGAACATGACTTGAGTTTGAGATATATCTCCTTAGTTGAGATACATGGAAGAAATTGTGGATTCTTGACATACTAGGCGGTAAGGCCAGTCTGTAGGCAAGTGTTCCGACCTTTTCTAAGATTTCGAATGGTCCAACATACCGGGGATTTAGTTTTCCGGCCTTATCAAATCGGACTACTCCTTTCATTGGTGAAACCTTAAGGTACACTTTTTCGCCTACCTCGAAGGTCACGGGTCTTCTCTTTAGATCTGCCCAACTTTTCTGTCGATCCTGGGCTGCCTTCAGTCTCTCCTTTATAATGGCTACCTTTCTCACTGTCTCTTGAACGAGCTCAGGTCCTGTGATAGCCTTCTCTCCGAATTCATCCCAATATAGCGGTGATCGACATTTCCATCCATAAAGGGCTTCATATGGTGCCATCCCTATGCTGCTGTGGTCACTATTGTTGTACGCGAACTCTATTAGGGGTAGATGTTCGCTCCAATTGCTACCGAAGTCTAATGTGCAAGTCCGCAGCATGTCTTCTAGAGTCTGGATGGTTCTCTCAGTTTGACCATCTGTTTGCGGATGATAAGCAGTACTGAGAGTAACCTTACTTCCCATGGCTTCTTGGAAGCTCTTCCAGAAACGAGATACGAACCTTGGGTCCCTATCTGACAGGATGCTTGTTGGAACTCCGTGCAGCCTGACGATGTTGTCCATGTACAACGAAGCTAGCTTTTCCAAGCCGTAGTTCATTCGGACAGGCATAAAGTGCACGGATTTTGTTAACCTATAAGTGTTCTTTCAAATCTCTGTACATCTTGGTACTTCCCGGGGGGATTGAGAATTTTGACTTATGTGCTTCAGACATCACTTCCTGATGGAGGTTATCGAAGTCGGGTACACATAGTCGTCCATTCATCCAAAGGATCTCATCTTTGTCCGTCCGGAACTCAGGCGATTCCCTTTCCTTGATCTGTTCTCTCAGCCTCATCAAGCCGGGGTCTTGATCTTGTTTTAGCTTGACCAATTCTCTAAGGCAAGGTTGGGCTGAGACTAAAGATAGTATCACCTTATTCATATTCTTCCGACTTAGCGCATCGGCCACCTTATTTGCTTTTCCTGGGTGGTAGTTGATCGTTAAGTCGTAATCCTTTAACAGTTCGAGCCATATCCTTTGTCTCAAATTCAATTCCTTCTGAGTGAATATGTACTTGAGACTTTGATGGTCGGTGAATACTTCGCACTTTGCCCCATAAAGATAGTGTCGCCAAATCTTTAGGGCAAAAACCACCGCAGCAAGCTCTAAGTCGTGAGTTGGGTAGTTGCGTTCATGCGTCTTCAGTTGCCTCGAGGCATATGCAATTACTCTGCCATCTTGCATGAGCACACACCCTAATCCCTCTTTCGATGCATCACTGTAGATGGTAAAGTCTTTGTCTCCCATCGGTAGCGTCAGAACAGGGGCAGATGCAAGCTTCGTCTTCAGAGTCTCGAAGCTTGTCTCACATTCTTCGTTCCAGTTGAACTTGGAGTTCTTCTGGGTGAGTCTAGTGAGTGGCAACGCTATAGAAGAGAAGCCTTCTACAAACTTTCGATAGTAGCCGGACAACCCCAAGAAACTTCTAACCTCTGTCACCGTCTTAGGTGCAGGCCAGTCCATTATGGCTTCTACCTTCTTTGGATCTACTGATACGCCTGCTTCGGAGATTATATGTCCTCGGAATGCCACACTCTTCAGCCAGAACTCGCACTTCTTGAATTTGGCGTACAGTTGTTTCTCCCGCAAGGTCTGGAGAGTAATTCGGAGATGTTCCTGGTGGTCTTCTTCGCTTGATGAATATACTAGTATATCATCTATGAACACCACTACAAATTTGTCGAGGAGTGGTCTGAATACACGGTTCATGAGGTCCATGAAGGCCGCTGGTGCATTGGTTAGACCAAATGACATCACTGTGAATTCATAATGACCATACCTTGTCCTAAATGCAGTTTTAGGGACATCCTCATCCCTGATCTTTAGCTGGTGATAGCCTGACCTCAAATCCAGCTTGGAGAAGGTTGTAGCTCCCTTGAGTTGATCGAAGAGGTCGTCAATTCTTGGAAGGGGATACTTGTTCTTGATTGTGATATTTTTCAACTCTCGGTAGTCGATACACAATCTCATAGTTCCATCCTTCTTCTTGACGAATAAGACTGGAGCACCCCAAGGTGACACACTGGGTCGGATCTGCTTTTTATCCAGCAGTTCCTGTAGTTATCCTTGAGCTCCTTGAGTTCTGCAGGTGCCATTCGATAGGGTGCCTTGGATATTGGGGCCGACCCTGGCACTAGGTTGATCTCGAACTCAATTTCTCGATCAGGCACTTTTCCAGGTAAGTCGTCTGGAAATACATCTGCAAACTCTTGCACCACTGGGATGTCTTCTATCTTGAGTTCGTCTCCTTCTTTTATTTCTTGGATCATTGCCAAGAAAACTTCTGCTCCGGTCTTCATGGCTGTCCATGCTTGGGCCGCAGAAAGTAGGGACTTTCTCTCCTTGTTCTTCCCATAGTAAATCAGTTCTTCTTGGTCGAAGGTTTGGAGCTTCACGCTCTTACCTCGGCAATCCACCATTGCATGTTTCTTAGATAGCCAATCCATCCCTAAGATGGCGTCGAACTCGGCCATGTTGAGTTGTATCAAATTTGCGGAGAACGAATGGTCGCTTATCGAAATCTCACAGTTTCGATGGATCTTATATGTTTCAATAGTAGTATTGGTAGGAGTTGCTACTCTATAGGGTTCAGATAGAATTTCAGGCTCTAACCCTAACTTCTTAGCAAACCTCCTAGACACGAACGAATGCGTAGCACCACAATCAAACAACACATAAGCAGGCAGCTTGTTGATGAAAATGGTACCTGTCACCACGTCGCTGCCGTCTTCAGCTTCTTCCTGTGTCATTGCGAACACACGAGCATTGGGCTTATCCTCCCTAGGCCTTGGCTTGCTCGGAGCCACATTGCTCGATCCAGCTTTTGCGCCTTGGTTCTCCGGACAATCCGCAATTCGATGGTCCAACTTTCCACACTTGAAGCATGCACCGCTCTGTTTGCGACAGTCTCCAGGATTACGTTGGACGTAGGTGGAGCAAGTGGGCAATGCCGGGTTATTCTGTGTATGAGCTGAGCCGCGGTTGTTGAAGTTTGGCCGCTTGTGGGCAATGCCGGGTTATTCTGTGTATGAGCTGAGCCGCGGTTGTTGAAGTTTGGCCGCTTGTTCCTAGGCCCACCTTGCGAAGTCTGAGCATTGAGGGGGCGCTTGTTTTTGTTGTCCGCTTCCCGCCTCTTTATGTCAGTCTCAGCGCGGATTGCAGCTCCCATCAAGTCTTCAAGACTCGTGGCTTGGTAAACTGCGAGGACTGACTGGATACGGCTGTTTAGACCTCTCTTGTATCGGTGCATCTTTAGAGTGTTATCCGCCATAATCGTTGGGACGTAGGTGCCCAACGGATTGAACTTGGAGGTATACTCTACAACCGACATATCTGCAGTCTGAGTGAAGGTCTCAAACTTGCTGAGCCTCTGCATTCGTACTTCCATGGGAAAGTACTGTTTCAAGAATGCTTCTCGAAACCTCTGCAATGTCATAGCTTGTCCATTGGCAGTCATGGTGGGCTCAACAGCTTCCTACCATTTCCCAGATTTACTGTCGAGGAGTGGTGTTACCACATCCACTTTGACTGTGTCTGGGACCTCCAATAGTCGAAGCTGCGTATCGATGTTCTTCATCCAGGTTTGAGCAAATTCGGGGTCGTGGCTCCCATCAAAGGTGGGGGCTTTGTTCTTACGGAGGGACTCGTAATAGAACTTCATCCCACGGGTTGAAGGGGGAGGAGGTGGAGCTTGGTTGTGGTTGGGACCAACCAACCCTTGAAGCGTTGTGGCAATCATTGTAGCTATTGCCATTAGGTCTTCTCTGCTAAGACCAGTTCCGTTGTTTGAGGGCCCTTCGCCTCCATTGTTCCTGTCGCTTCTACGATCGCCTGCCATATTCTGTCATAGGGAGTCTTTATTAAGAACGGCGGTATATAACTGTGAAAGGTCGGGAATAAGATATCTTAAAGGCTAAGAAATTTATTCGAATAGAAAGATGAATTGAATACAAAGCTACAATATATCCTATTCATCATCTATCTCTCCCTCGCCTAGAGGAATATCCTCAATCTCTGCCTCTTCCGGTTCCTCTTCCGGTTCTTCCTCCCATTCACCATCGAATGGAGCAGGGGCATTGTTAGCTTCTTGGAGACCGTGGATGGTTTGAAGTAGGCTGTCCTTCTCATCCACTAGGGCCTCGATGATCAAGTGTTGAGCTTGCATCGAGTCTTCGGCTTCGTGGATGCGAGCCTGGAACTTCTGATGGCACTCCACATGGTTTTCTCTAACTTGTTGTTTCTTAACCTTCATCTTTTCAATCTTCTTGGACATGCTAA